>VXAD01005369.1:725694-762911 GCA_013399195.1 Dicrurus megarhynchus
GCCCAATGAGCGCACGCTCTTCGGAGAGGGGGCGGGGCATCGCAGAGCCAACGCCAGGACGGCCGGGGGCCAGGTGGAGTGACAGCACCTACACCCAATGAACGCACGCTCTCACAGAGACGGGGCGGGGCACGGCAGAGCCAACCCCAGCCCCTCCCAGGGCGGCCGAGGGCGAATGGAGTGACAGTACCCGTGCCCAATGAGCGCGCGCTCTGCCGGAGACGGGGCGAGGCGCTGCTCCGGCGGAGGGGCGCTGCCGCCCGCCGCGGGGCGGGAGGGGCTGCCGTGGGCGGAGGGCGCGGCCGCACTGGCTTCCCCCGAGCACCCCGCGTGAGGCAGCGGCTCCGCCTCACGGGGGGTGGAGGAGGAGCGGGGGCCGTTCAAGGCAGGGCGTGGGCGGGGAGCGGCCCCTTCCCCCGGCCGCGCTCGGCCCGAAGCGTTCGGCTGCGGACGGTACGACTCGGGTTCTCCATGAGTGGCCGGCGCCGCCGGCCAATGGGCGAGGCGGAGCGCGCCTCGCTCCCCGCCCCCCGCGCGCGGCGGGGCCAATGGGAGGCCGCGGGGAGGGGCGCGCGGGGTTAGGCGCGCGCTGGGAGGTGCCCCCACCAGCAGATGCAGGGGAGAGTCGTGCGGGCGGAGGCGCCAGCGGCGGGAGCAGCAGCGGGAGCGGCAGCAGCAGCAGCAGCGNGGCGGAGCGGGATCTAACGTCGCTTGTGTCGTTGGCAGGATCCGAGCGCAGCCGCGGCAGCCGCCTCTGCTCGTGGCAGCCTGCTGTCACCTTCCCTTCTGGCAATGGGGAATGGACTCTCGGACCAGACGCCGATCCTCTCCAGCCTGCCTTCCTTCCAGAGCTTTCACATCGTCATCCTAGGGCTGGACTGCGCTGGGAAGACGACGGTGCTCTACAGACTGCAGTTCAATGAGTTCGTCAACACTGTTCCCACTAAAGGATTTAATACGGAGAAAATCAAAGTGACGCTGGGCAACTCGAAGACGGTCACTTTCCACTTCTGGGATGTGGGCGGCCAGGAGAAGCTGAGGCCGCTGTGGAAGTCGTACACAAGGTGCACCGATGGCATCGTGTTTGTGGTGGACTCCGTCGACGTTGAGAGGATGGAGGAGGCCAAAACAGAACTTCATAAGATTACTAGGATATCTGAGAATCAAGGAGTGCCTGTCCTTATCATTGCTAACAAGCAGGACCTGAGGAACTCTCTCTCCCTTTCTGAAATCGAGAAAATGTTAGCAATGAGTGAGCTGAGTTCTTCAACGCCCTGGCATTTGCAGCCTACCTGTGCAATCATTGGAGACGGACTTAAAGAGGGACTGGAGAAACTACATGATATGATAATTAAGCGAAGGAAAATGTTGAGGCAGCAGAAAAAGAAGAGATGAGTTCTTTTTTGACCCTTCTATTTTAGAGTAGTTATATGGTCAAAATTTGACGCAAGACAGCTTCCAAACCCAGGCCTGCCTGTTTGGATGCCGTTAAGCTTAATTACGTTAAACAATCAGTTGCACAACCTTGCTGTGTGGAGGAAGGCTGTGCAGTTGTGGAACTTTTTTTTTTTTTTTTAAACTAGTCTCTTCTGAGTTTTTTTGGCTCTGTATTATTTCAGAAGCCCTAATAGATGATGTAATGCTATCAGGAAATGGATGGGTGGGTATATGTGACATGGATGTCTAAATAGCCAAATAAAACGAGGGTTTTCTGCTTAGTGTTGTACTCATATGTTTGAGGGTGCCCTCTGCAAGCAATTTGCGTTGAAGGTGTTCTGTGTTTTTAAACTTCTACTGCTCGTAAGTGGAGTGCATAGGTGAACATTATACAGCTTTAAAAACATGGCTGAAGCTAGTAACCCATAATTTTGTTGAGGCTGGTTTTTTACCTTGTTTGAGGATTTCTATGAAAGCTTGGCTACATGTGTAGGTTTTTTTTAACTTGGCACTTTTTGAAATTGAATCATGTTCAGTTCAAATACTTGAAATTTTAAGTGCTATGGATTCTTCAACTGGTAAAAGAAAGACTTTGACAAGTAAAAACTGTAAACAACACGATGGAGCATGAAAAAGTGGTTTCCCAACATATAGCATGTTTTTTGGTATGTAAGGTTTTTATTTTTTAGAAGTAGCCATTCATCATTATACAGTGCTAATCAGGTTTAAACTGTTACTCAAAATTAGTAATTAATTTCTGAATGGTGAGTATTATGTCCTCCTAGTATCAAAAGTCAATCAATTGCAGTAAAGGAGCTATGAAGAACAACTGTGGCTGCTGTGGTTCTAACCAGTGCAGCATTCTTTGCCCTATTGGTGACTTTCCTGGCAATATAACATACTTATAATGAAGTAAAGATGGAGTTAAAATTAGCAGAGCACATCTTGTATCTCCCCAAAATACCCCATTTTATTAAAGTGGTATTGCTATGTCACTTTCAACGTATGCTTTTTTTGTTGTGACTCTTACAGTATTTTGTGGTTAGGAATGTAATAATGCTTTATACACTCAACCATAGACACTACCGGGGGCGGGGGTGGGGGGGAGGGAAAGGGGGAAGAAGATTTTCAAGATGGGCCTGTGTTCTGCTTTAATTATGCTTTAAGCTGTTCTTGTTTACAGAGTGTGCAAACAGTGTTAACTGGGCAGGATAGGGCTTGACAGAAAAGGGAGGGTAGTTTTTCTTACTGGTACAGAGCTTCAAGTGACTCTCTAGATACTTGGTTAGCAATTAAAAGGGCTAAAGCAGAGCCTGGATTTTTAAGACTAACTTTAGGGGTGCTGTAGAAATTAATCAGAATGTTAGATTATCTTTACACTTTTGTTGAAAATACCAGATTAAAAAAAGTAAAAAATAGAAAAATCAATTTCCTCCTCTCAACCAGCAAAGTAATACATTTTTCTTACCTGCTGCCATGTATCAGGAGGATGACAGCTACAGACCTGAATGTCAATCGATGTAATTTAGCTATGTTTAAAACAAGAAAAAATCAAACTTTTTAACCAGCAGCTGTTTGACCAGGAGGTAACCAAAAATGCACTTTAGTGTCTTCGATAACTGAAAGTGACAGCTGTTTGTTTTTTTTTATGACATCTTGGTCCTTTTTGAATAAACTGAAGTAGCTTCCAGTGGAGCTTTTGTATGTTGGTTATATATGTACCTGCACTGGTGACATTGTAAGTCACTTACTCAAGTAATGTCTATATTTATAGAAATGTGGATGACTTCTTAAACCTCAATAAACAATTCAAAACAAGCCTGCAGAGAGGTGTCTGACTTCTTGTACTGCAGTGGTACATTGTTACCAACCTCTGTGCACATAGTTCTGCTGTTGTCCAGATCAGTATTTCTGTTGAATAACCAAAGTCTTAAAATGTGGTGAGGCTTATAAATGTCACGGTGTTAGAAATTGGAGGTGTCTCATTGAAAACTTTAGATCAATGGTATGTCTCTATATTCACGGAAGAAATACCAGCTGCAGTGACTCTTTTCCAAAATGATGGCTCTTGCATAATTTGAAAAATCTTGTATATAGCTGAACCTATTCTGTGTTATGTGCAACACTTAATAGGCAATATTGTGCATATGTCACGTGTACTCTCGTGTGGTACCTGATTTAGTGTCTTTAGGCTCGTGTATCTGAAGCTGTCTGAGGGATTCATCTGCAGTTAAGCCTTGGGTGAACTGGGATGTTACAGCAATGAGTAGAGTGTATCTATATGGGAAGCTTCTAATTAGTTTCAGGACCCAAGCATAGACAAGAAAAACTTTGTTTAGCCTGCAAATGAAAATGGCTGAGTTTGAACAAGAATACCCAATCCTCTCTCAAAACCCTGATATTTTCATTTCTGTTTATGTAACTGATGGCACATCAAAATGTAGGTTACTCTTAGTCCTGAGGAAAAAGCTATGTTCATGATGCTGAGTCCTATGAATTTAGTGTATAACTGGTAGAATCTGGCTAATATTTTCCTTCCTATTGGATGCACTGTACTCGTAGGCTAAGGAAGGCGAGATGGCAGGCTGGCTCTTTGTGCCCAGTAAACAAACTGATACCAAATAGTAATTGCTTCATTTTCAGTACTCATTAGGCTTCTATTGGGAATAGTTGAAAAGGCATACTGCTTGAAAAAACAACAACTGTGTTTTGTTCTGCATATTAAACATGCTCGTGTTTTATCTGGTGGCAGTCTCCCTAAACTCTTCCATACATAAAAACAGCAGTGAATGATTTTAATTACAAAGACTTGACAGATTTGTACTCTAGCACTGGGGAGGAAAATGTGAGAGAAGGTAGAGAGTACTGTTTCTAAAATGTCATGGTTCTTACTGTGTTAATACCAACTTGGAAGTAGAAGACTCTAAGGGATGAGTTTTACTTTCAAGCTATGCCTTTATCTATACTAGAACTGTTTTGCTGAAATTTTACAGTGACAGTTCTGAGAGTAGAGCATACAAATGTAGCTGTACCTCTGAAACTGTGTTTTGTATTACTATGACAAAGTCTTCCATCTATGAACAAAACAACGATTGCAGGAGAGCATTCGGTATCTGAACTGATTTTCTGCTGGCACAGTCCTGCCAGCCTGGGATCACTTTCTTCCATATGGTGAATTGTCAGTTCAGGCCTAAATACTGGTATGTATAAGAAAATCTTTAGAGTAGCTGAATAAGCAGGTGTCATTTTGTTACAATGCTGGAGTTACAATTCTTAAAATTGAAAATACTTTTTGCCAAAAGGGCTACACATGAACACTCTGTTCTTCAAGATTTCAGGTGACTATCTTAACCTGCTTTTTTAAGGAGGTAAGGAATTGCATCTGAATTGGAGCTATTGAACAAACTACAAGGTCTTTCACTTGTTTTAGCTTACAAAAGTTGGCATGGCATTGCCTCAGCTGTTTATGCAATTGTTTACAGTTAACCAGCCTTCAGGATCTAGTCTCTGTTTTCTAGCTGCAAGTGTGTTAGCTTAGGACTCAACTAGGAAAAATACTGCGGGGTGATGAGGCTTCAGGTTCTAACATCACTTTTAAGTTGCATTGCACTAAGTGTGCATTTATATTTGAAAAAAAAAAAAATGAAATATCCCACTTTTTAAATTTTCATGTTTTAGTGAGACACGATTGATCCTTTCTGTGGAAAGCACTACCCACAGCCAGCCCATGCTTCCCAGCCTGACTTGGGTGCTTCTGTACCCTTTGACGCAGCACTCTGGTCCTGCAGGAGTTCATTACCTAGGACTTTGTGGTCAGAGACCAGCAAGGACCTGGAAGCAGTCAGGTGGGGGCTAGCTAAGCCCTTCTGGACCTCAGCAGGTCTGAGTGAAGGCAGTTTTGTCTTCTTGGTGGGGGGCATTATCTGTATCTTGGATCATTTGTTTACTAATAGCAGAGTGTTAATTAGTGTCTGGCTGAAACTTGTTGAAAGGTGAGTGTCATTCTTGACATGGAGGGAGGATTTAGATACTACAAATTGGTGCTACAAAGGACTTGGTAAGGCAGAGTGTGGAAAACATAGGCAATCTGTATCCATCATATATAGGGCACTAGTCCTAACATGCAGTCGTGAGTCAGCTGTCAGATTGCAGTGCGTGAAGGCTGGCAAATGCGTGCTCATAATGCTGCCTAACTTCTGAGAGAGAAATCTAGGCATGAATCGGTGCTTTTAGGATCAGTGTTTTCACTTTACTGGTGGGTGACTCATCTTTTGAGAGGGTCACACTTTACAGCCCGCTCTGATAGATTTGTGTCCCCAAGCCAAAACAACCCTTGTTGCTGCTGGGAGGGATGTGTAGGGCACTGTTTGTTTAGTCTGGGGGATGAGGAAAGCTTTTTTTTTTTTTTTTAAAATCCTGACTGACATAGGTATGTGATGGCCTGCCCCTCATGCTGCTCTGCAGGCTGTGATTATTTTTAGGAGCAGTATGAGACTGCAGAGCTGTGTGAATAAACTGGAGGGAAATACACAGCCTGGCTTCACAGCAGGATGATGCTGGGGGTTGTCATGTGGGCTCCCACAGCCGTTCTGCCTATCTGAGAACAAAATAAAGCGCCAATACATAGCTGGTACCTTGCCCTTCTTCAAAGCATTAGTCAGTCTTCTTAAACCAGCTGTAAAGAAGAAAAATTGCAGTTTTGTAGACCTAGCTGACAGAAGACCTGCACAGCAAATGAAGGATTTAAGTTTTCTCTCTGCCAGTGTCCTGTTCTGTTGGTGCTGGCTGGGACTAAGAGAGGGACCTCTGGGTGAGTGGGTGATGCTGCCTGCCTGCTCACCGTGGGGCCAGGTAGTCACACACTGATTTTATTCAAAAGCAAACCCAAAATCTAAGGAGAAAAAACAGGCAGGGAGGCTAGACAGTACGTCCAAGCTAAATACCTGCTTGCAAACAGCTCAGGAAAGTAAGAGAGAATAATCCCTGAGCTTTGAAGATTCTGGTTTCTTAGTTCCAGCTATATTTACACAGCTGCTCCCCTGAATTAAGAGCTAAAGATGACAGAATAGTTAGAAAGAAGAAGGTCAAGTACAGTTGTTGGCTGTGGGGTGTGTGGAGGGGGAGAGGATTTGAAGCTGTTGGGTTTTCCTAGCTTTTCAAGACACATTGAGCCCTAGGGAAATAGATATGATTTTAGACTGCTTAATTGGTTCAAAATCTTTATTATTTTATACACTGTAGTTTTCCTATTGCCGAAATGAAACAATACCTCATTTAAGAAAGTCACCTAATCACTGCATTAATCTCAATTGACAAAAGAGAAAGCAGGGTTGTTGAGCCTTGTTAAATGAGCTGAGGGCTCCTGGCTGGCTCACAAGCTGCTGTATTTCAAGGTTCTTTCTAAAAATACCAGAATGGTAGAATTTAGGTCAGACAAAGTAAAGGTGTGAAGCCTGATACCTCAGACACTACACATAGTCCAGAGATACCACCAACCCTGTAACCGCTTATCTTCTGTTACTGGTTTAGGAATGATAATTTAGGATTATTTCCTTTGGAGCATAACATTTTCATCCCTTTCCTGTTTTAGTGTCATTTGCCTTGAAATTTTTAACAGGTTGTTTTGATATTAGAGCATCAATGAATTGAGTGTCGAAAGGATGAGTTTGTGAATGGAGAGGATCAGGAAAGAGTGTTCACCTGTGCTTCAATGATTCGGTTACTTAAAACCAGTCTTTTTGTAAAGCAGGCTTAACGGGAGGAATATGACCTTAAAGAGGGAAATTTTCTAAAAATATCTTCTTTTTTCTAACATTAGCTGAACTACACTGGTCTTACAATTTCTGTGTGCTGTTGAAGCCATAGGCTGCTGTTCTCTTGACAGCAGTTGCATGATGACTTTCTAAGATGCCTTCAACCATTTGCAGAAAATGAGTGTAACGTCTCCACAGTGTTTCTGAATATATATATCTATGATGTATGTTTTTAGCTGTCTTGAGATGTTCCTGTGGGTCAATTTAGTTTCTGATAGAACCTTGATTCTTTGGGAAACACAATATATCAATATCTCTGCAAACACAGTTTATTCCTATTTGTTTCCTCTTATATGGGATACAGTGAAATGGCAATCTATGGATTATTAATAGCACTGTTTCTCTTGAACTCCAGCCAGTGAATTTCTATTTGAATCAGATATAGATAGATAGATAGATAGATAGATAGATAGATACTCCATTGTTCTTGATTATACTGTATTTTGCATAGGAGCTGAATTTTGCTAACCTTTGAAGTACTAGTCTCCCTGATTCTAATTAGCTGAGAAAATTGACTTGTACATTTAAAGTCACTGTAATTTAGCTGTAATCAAGTCATGTTACACTGGAGACAAATGGGATTCATGGACTGCGCCCACGTTGATGCTTTCTGACAGCTCTCCTATTGCCACATCAATACACATCCCTCACTGTGTGCTGTGGTAGCACTGGTACCAGCAAACTCTGTTTCTACATGGTTCAGCAATTGTGTTTCTGACACTGTCATAGAACTGGCTTATGCACAGAGTTTGCTTATGTCCTGCTATTGCTGTAATCATGAGAGGAGACAGAAAAAAATCTATACAAAGTCTCAGTGGTACATTGAAACTTAAAGGCAAATATGTCAAAGAATGTAATTTAAAGTCCCGGAGTTAATGCAGGAAACTGGAAGTTTCAGACTGAAAGTTGGTACCTCCAGCCCAGCCACTGATCATTGGTCATTTTATCCCTGAAGTTTCTTCATCTGTGTGTAAAACAAGAATCTCATAGTTGCTCTTACATTTAAATTCATGGTTAAAACTGCTGTGAGATACTAGGATATTTAGAAATACAGTGCAGTGGAAAGTAACAGACTGCGACATTAATTCAGATTTTTCAATTGACTTGCAACATACTTGTGTTCAGTAGTTATGCATCAGGAAATCATACTATTTCAAAAGTAATGCATTTTAGAGTTTAAAAATACAAGTTCAACATACTGTATTATCTCTGACTGCATGCACTTCAGCTTCAGGGAAAACAAAAATATTACCATAGTTGAAAATAATAATGTACTTCATATACATCAATGAATAAATATTCATAAACTGTATCAGTTTATGATTACCTGATTTTTGTTTGCATTTGACCACAGCTATTAAGCAAAAGTGGTCAAAATTATTTGGTTTTATGTCTAAATTAAATTGGGATGAACATATGGTCTTCCAAATCAGGCATATGAGTATTTTCAAGTAAAGATTTGTGAAGATCTTGAGTTAAAATAACATTGTCTTAAAATAAGCTTTTATTTGGAATAATTACAAAAATGACTGGCAATGCCTTTGAGAAAGTAGCTTTATTTTATATAGTACACTGAGAGAAGTATGTTAGTGTGACTTCAGACCTCAGGATTCAGAGGGTCTCCTGTTCTCGCAGCCTTTCTTGGCTGTAATGAATCAGTCTGCACAGGATGTGGCTGCTAACAGATGATAATGCAAAGTGAAGGGCTGGGCCATGAAAAGCCCCAGGGTGGCTCAGCTTGGTGCTGAGTTCTCACGAAGAGCTGATTGCTTTCCAAAAATAAGAACAGGAACTAGGGCAGATAATCCATGTAAAATGCACTTTCCACCCTTACCCGTTCACAACAATTTATTATTTTCAGTATTATAGAGTCTTACATGTTGATTACATACGTAGTCCATCCAGGCATCCACATCTACCTACACACACTTCTGTTGTATTCTTGCAAACCCTGTTTGTGAGAATTTCTCTGGGATCCTGTTTTGTGGGTGTAACTTGAGAATATATAAATAGATTCACGTTTTCCCATCTTTTAAACCCAAATGTGACTGCAAACATGACAGCACTAGAAATATGATTCTTGAAATTATTTCCTCTGTTTTAAATCTTTCATTTTATTTGGCTAAGGTAATCTGGGCTGTTTGAATTCCATGTGAACCCTACTCTTGTGGTGGCATTACCACTGCTCAGAGTTCAGGTTGTGTCAGCACTTCTTTTATAAATATAAATCCTTATTTCAGAAGCTTAATAACATAATAAGCCTTGAAATTTCATACTTGTCTGAAACCTGGCACAGAGTATTAATTTTGCCTTTTACCACATTAAATAAAAAAAAATACATATATTAGAGTGGAATGTAAATAAACAAAAAATAAGTTTGTTTTGCTGCCTCTTCTATCTCAAAGAAGGTTTTAGTTTTGTTTATGAAATGGTTTGAACTTGCAGCTCCAAATGGAAACCTTTGAAATTTGTTTCTTAAGTTAAAAGTTGTAATAGTTAGCATTTGCAAATCAGGCCTACACACATCACACAAATTTGCAGAGCTCACTCACAGTGAGTGAAATTCTCTCATCAGTGTCAGTAGAGCTATTTCTGTGCAGTAACAGTTGTAAAATTGAACATGTACACAGAACAAAAACATGAACATGCTTTTCCTTTGTTTTTTTGATTAATAATTTCAAGTCCTCTCCTTAAAGTAAATTTTCTTAACAGTGGTGATGGTGAAATAAATCAAATGCAGGTTTTTCTCCATCTTGTGGAAAAAAAACCCCCATGCTTGTAAAATTTCCAGGCTGTTTTATAAACCATAAAAAAAAAAAAAAATGGAGCAGCCTCTAGTCTCAATGGGAGTGTTGAATCTTTTGATGTTTGCTCACCCCGTCTAGATAACCCTGAAATTATCCTGAGGGTTACTAAGGGCATAGCCTGCCTGGGTATAACATCTTTCTGCATAGATGTACATTTTTTCTTAAAGGCAGAACTAATACAGGGATCCTGTCTTAATGATAGCTTTAGTCTGATCTAAATCACTCCTGGCTTTTTCCTTATGGATTCACTTTAGCCTCTGCACAGGGGGTATAGAATCCGGCTGTTTGAATCTGCAATACTTTATTCTTCCTTTGCATTCATTTCATCTGCATGTACATGCCTGCACAAAGCACTCTTCCTCACCAAGGAGCACTGATCTGCTCAGAAGACTAGACATATTCTTCACTCTTGCTTTGCCCAGCCAATTTTATAAAGGGTACAAAACCTCTATAGTTGAAAAAAAACCCCACTTTTCTTTTTCTCCTTCCTTTCAGTTCCCACTTTCAGTGAGATGGCCATAATTATCTACTTTGTGTTGGAAAATCCTTACTCACTTCAAGCACTTAGGGTCAAGTTTAGAGTACTCTTCCAATCAACCTGATTTCTTTTTCTTCTTTACCTATGGGAATCTCACCACATCTATAATATCCTTGCAGAAGTAATGTTGTGTGTTTTTAGTATAATACAGGCACAGCAGTCAGGATTCAACTTACTTAATATTAGAGCTATAAAAATTAGGCATTCTTTTTCAATTTAGGCATCTCTAGGTCTTTTTACAATTCATGGAAAGAAACAGGTTTGTCTAGGGTGTGACTCATATTCATTCAGGAGCAGTATCTAAGGGAGGTGAGATAAATCCCCCTGTGCTGTGGCTTGTTTCTCTCTCTGCTCTACAGAAAGCATAAGCTGATTAGCTCAAATATAGACACCTGCCTTTTCCACCAACTGTCTATATTTATATCTGAAATGATAGCTCCAGATCTGTGCCAGCTCCTCTGCTGGAAAATGCAGGTGTCTGCCACTTGAAATCTGTGTCAATCTATGGCAGCTGAGACCCTCATGCAGTGCTTTGCCGTAGCACACCCATCCCAGTGCTTTTGGGTGTTGGACAATGGCAACACTCTTTGTAGAAGGAAAACACAAAGACCAGTATATTAAATAATATATATTTTACAAAGTGCAGTGAAATGTTTTATTTACCATGAAGACCACATTTCACAGTCCAGATATTCTCGTTAGAGAAATTGTAAACCAAATTCCTTCCTCTTAGAGTGTTTTATGTCTCAGTAAAGCTACTTTTGCATGCAAAGGTAGATTTTCCATCAAATGCAGTGGGTAGGAGATAAGGAAGTAGAACTGTGCAACGAAATTATCATCTAG
Source organism: Dicrurus megarhynchus (assembly GCA_013399195.1). NCBI lineage: Eukaryota > Metazoa > Chordata > Aves > Passeriformes > Dicruridae > Dicrurus > Dicrurus megarhynchus. The sequence goes on from VXAD01005369.1 coordinate 737,133, forward strand.
AAAATCCTCTAGAAAAGCTTTTAGGTATTAAACATTGTTTCTTTTGTTTTGAAAATGCAACTAGATCCCCACCTACACATTGATACTGTAATTGAGTCTAGCAGCATCTGCACCTGCTTCTGCATGTGTTGGGAGTTGGAATTGCTCTGGTGTGACCACAGAAAGGCTACTGGCAATCAGCCTGAAATTGTTAGAGGGTGAGAGGGATTTGCTGGAAGTTCGCTAGCCCGTCTTTAGGTCTGACCCGAGCATAGAAACAAGATGTGAGTACAGAGCTCTGTAAACAGAGGAGATTATAACCTGCTATGCTGGCTCCAGGTTTCCTTCTGTCTAATACGGTATGAGTAACTGAAAACCTTTCTGATGAGAAACCCCTGCCTTTGTGGGGGAAGGGGGGGGTGGGTATGAAAAAGGGGCTTCCTTGTCCCTGTGTTGTGAAAGTTGTAATAGTTTAATATTTTCTTAAGTATCTATAATGGTCAAACTTCTTGTTGCCTAAAAGGTTCAAAATCTGCTACAGATAATACTCTGGAATTACATATAACTTATTTCTTAAGGAAACCAAACTGAAATGCTGGAAGCTGGGGTAGAGGGAGGAAGATACCTTAAAGGAGAGATTTTAGGGTATGGTGTTATGAGTTTTGGGTTTCAGCAAATGACTAAACAGCATATTGTGTATTGCTGTAGGCTTGGGGAAAGTGTGAGACTTTGTTTTGTTGAAGTAATTGCTTGATCTTAAAAGAAAGCTGTTGTGCAGGCTTATGGGGGGGATCTACATCCCCTAAATCATCCTCTCGTCATGTGAAAGCACAGTTAGGGTGTACCTCCTGGGGGCTTATCTCTGATGTGAGACCAGGTGCTATGACATCCTATCAGTTATCTCTAGTGAGAAAATAACTGCACATAGTCTCCAAAGCAGATATTATCTGCTTCCCTAAACATCCTGTTCACTCTGTGTATTGTGTGGATTAAACTGGGTTGTGAGGACATTGAAACTGGAACTGAGACTCCTGCTGGAAACCTGCATTGTTCCTGTTAGCTCGCCTTCTCTCTTCCACTGCAGATGTGCTTAGAAAGCCTTTACCTATTGCTTCTAAGGCCTGGAGCAGTGAAATAATAATGCATAACATGGCAAATTCAGCACTAGGAAGTGGTTGCACTGGCATTCAAAGAGCTTTCTGTTCCAAAGAAGAGAAGAGGGATGCTGGGTGTATTCCTGTAGAGAACTAGAAGACCAACAAGGCACTTGGCTGTTTTGGGTAGAGTGGTTAGGAGTTTTCCTGTTCTTAGGACTGGAACCCAGCAAGAATTCATCTCATTTCTAATATGGTGATTGTTGGGCCATTGATTTTGGGGGTTTTTGTAGCATGTTATAATCATTACAAAAGGAAAAGTAGAGATGCGGGAGCCAAGACTTAAACCTGTAAAAAAAAATACAGTCTGCAAAAAGATGTGAGAATGCTTGGGAGCTATTGTTAAAACAAAACAACAAGCCAACCTCCCACCCCACCCTCACAAAAAAGAAACCCAATCCAAAACCACAACATAAAAAAAAAACAAAAACCCAAAACCAAAAAAAACCACAAAACCCAAAAAGCCCAAAGAAACCTTCAGCTAACAAGTGACCCTAAGTTTTGTTTGGTAATAGTAATACTTCATAGAGTGAGGGGTGTGTGTTTTGCTGGGGCATTTTTGGTGAGGTTTTTTTGGTTGGTTTTTTTGTAGGGGTTTATTTGTTTGTTTTTTGTTCAAAGTGAACGACAGTTGTACTCCTTCTATCAAACCATTCAGTTCAGTGGCCTTCAGCATTAAAGCTCCATGGATGCCATCTGGAACAGGGCTGGCTGGTGGTGAGCTTGGTGGCAAGCACAGGAGAGCTGCTTTTTTTCGGCGTGCTGAACTGATGGAGGTGTCAGGTTACTTTTGTTGCAAAGGCAGAGCTTGTTGCTGGCAGCCAGAAACGCTCCTTTTAACAAACTCTAGCGTGGCTTGAGTTCTGTGAGTCTGCCTTACCCAGCTCCGTGGTGGGACTCCCGCAAACAGTGTGTTCTGCACAGTTAAAAGCTCTTTCAGTGCCAACAGAAGGTCATCCGTGAGTGAGGATCCGATTTTGTATTCCCCCTTACGTCTCAGACTCCTGTCCCCTGCAGCTATGGTGTTGGACTCTAATGCATTTCCATCCATGTGCTGTACTGTGACTCTGAAAAGCTCGATTTAAATCCTGATGCAGATCAAATAATCCCATATCCAAGCAGACTGCTAAATTTTGTCCCTCTTTCTTGCCTTTTAAAAGAGCTCAAAGAGAACACTGAGAGTATTGCAGTGACCTTGCTACTCTCCCATAAGGAACGGAAAAGCAGGGTAGGATCTCTTAAATATTTTGATATGGAGAGTAGTGACTAATTTGTTGTTACTGTGTTTAAAGAGCCTTTTGTTTCACTTCTTTGGTCATCTGTCAGGGCGTCTAGAGCTAGAGACTGTCAGTGTGGGTGTCTCTAGCCTGCAGAGCAATGCTACCCACTGATTGACCAGCCAGAGGCTTCACCAGCCTCTGTGAGCTCCGAAATGTGCCATGCTGCTCACAAATCTCTCCTGGGGAGAGGCATTAGAGCCACTCTGGCATGAGCTGTTGGTGGGGTGGCTATCACTGCTGATGGTTGGGGCTGATTACAACTTTTCTGTGCACCATGGTGCTCTCTTTCAGTTTGTGCTGGTTTGGTTAAATTATCTATTTCTTGCTGAAGTGAATATGGAAAGAAAAGCAGTTACTATTTCTTATGATTCCCATTTGGATACTTTCACTGGTGATTCTTTGGCTGATAGGTGTTTGGACAGGCTTTGTTTACAAATGGATGTATGCTTTCCTCCAGGGAAAAGGAGAACAAAATGGGGGGAGTAGGGACCCTCAGGAAGCCCCTGCCTTTCCCAGGGCATATCCCATTAAGACCAGCATCACCAGGCTGTCCTGCCTTTGCTCAGCACGGCCCCGGGGCTCCTGGCAGTCCCCTGGAGTGCAGCCTTGCTGCGCTGCCACGTGCAGCTGCAGCTTGTGGAGGAGGCCCTGCTGTCCAAAGTCCTCCGCTGCCATGGAGCGGCCGTGCCTCGGGAGGGGTGGGAGAGCCCAGCCTGCGGGCTCGGGAGTCTGAGGTGTGCGAGGTGCTACAGCAAGCTGGGGGTGAGGTGGCTGGTGTGATGCTTCTGCCCAGCTCCTCGGTAGGCAGGGCTGGAGACCAGCTCCGTGCAGATCTTACTCTGTTGTATGGGGGATATTCGCAAATGATAATAAATTGTTCTCACCTTGGAAGGTGTTCAGATAGAGATACCGGGCAGCGGCCAGCCAGCCTCCCCCTTCCNGTGGGGAGCAAAGCACTTCCTTTGGGAATGCACAGTTAAGCCTCGCCCTGAACAGTGTGTCCTATTGCAGCTTGTGACTCTGAAACATTTACAGATCTTATCTGCAAGCTCTGAATTCTCTGTAACATAGCGGGAGACGGATCTGTTCGTACTCACTGCCTGTCCAAGGCACGTGGACAGACGCAAGGCATGTGGAGAGGTCGGGTCTGGGCAGTGTGGACTTGACACCTTTTTGCTAGTGCTTCAATGAAACACAGTGCCATTTCTGTGGTTTGTCGTGTGTGCACGGTCTTTTTGTGCAAGCTGCTTCAGTGTCTCCTCTTACAAACTTTTCTGTGGCTTCCAAGTGTTAATAATCTCTAAATTTCTTCACTGTGATGAAGCAAAAGGGATATAAACCAATGGAGTGCTGCTTCTTCCAGGGGAATATTGTCTGGTTAAAGGCCTTCCTGTAACCAAAGTTTGCTGTCTTTTAAGAATGTTACTTCCAGTATTAGCATTTCCTTATCAGTGGTTTTAATGATCTTTAAAAGTAACTTGGAAGGTTTATTTGATCTTTGGATTATGGCGTATTTATTTCTTAAGCTCAGTATTAAGGCTAGATTTTATTTTATTTTATTAATTGAAATCTCTGACTTGTGTATATGCATAGGATGAGGCAGAAGAGTTTAAAAGTTTTTCAAAAATGTAAACTAGATTTTTTGGCTGGATCTTTGGTATGAAGTATTCAATAGAAATGTTGATTTGCATCCCGTAGCTGTGCTGGCACACTTACCTGTGCAGCTGTATTGTGGCCCTCACAGTGAGCTGATCTGGCTTCAGTAAAATTCCTGGGTTATCTTCCATTTTATCAATCCAGACTGCAGCTGGCTGGACTCCATGCCAGCACAACTGGAGTGGGTCGTGCAGAGAAGATAGTGCTGAATGATGGGAGTACCTTAAACTAGTGCTGTTGCTGCTGAAGAATTTTGGATCATGAAATCAGGGCATTGATGTTTGCAAAGTAGTAACAACGTGCACAAAACATAATCCAGTAAAATGGTACTTTGTTTGGAAAAGCTGAAAAAAATGTTACAGACTTGAATGCGTTCCTAGACAGGCATCATTGGTCTCGCTGGCTGCCATCACCGAGCTGGAATTGTTTTAAGCAGAAGTAAAAGGAGAAACTTAGTTCTTAACAGTGTCTGCCTTAATCTAGAAAAGTTTCTTATGAATATTGTTTTGATATTTTCTTCTGTCACTGCACAGTGTACTTGATGGCACTTTTTTCAGTCTCAAAGCAATGATTCTAAGTTTCTGAAAACTGCAAGTGTACAATTGTTGTACTTATTTATGGTGATTTGCTCTCTGATTAATTGATCAGAATATGAGCTTGTTTCTGCAAAACAGGAGGAATTTTGTAGGCTAGTATGTTGTAAGCCACTTTTAAGCTTCTAAACAACTGTCTGGAAAGTAAGCAGGGTAAAATTGGAGGTTGAAAGCTCTTATTACACTTTAAAATTTCTGAGGTACCAGGAAATTTGTGAGGTCAATTACAAGATGTGATGACTGTCAAAGAGTTGGAAAATATTTTTTGTGGTACTTGAGGAAGTTTTTGGGTTTTGGTGTGGAGGTTTACTTGTGGGGTTTTGTTTGTTTTTTAGGTTGGTTGCTTTTGGGTTTGTTTTTTTTTCCTAACCTTCATGGACAGAAGGATTGAGAACCTGATCCTCTTCTGAAGGCTGGCAAGTAAAGCCTGGAGGCATCATGGTGGTTCAGGACAAGGAACTATCCATTCTGAGAGTCAAATTGTGGTACCTCAGCCTGATTGGCTATTTCTTGGTGTGCATAAGGAAGGCAGGCCTTGATCTTAATTGTACCTATGCTTGTTCCTTTCCCTCTTCTTGTTCCCCCACCAACTCTATTAGGAAAAAACATGATACCTTAGAAATGTCATGCTTTCTTAACTCATTGCTGGGTACCTTCTCTTAATGCTTTTTGTCTTCAATTAATGTAGGTTTGTTCAACATACACAACACCTGACTTAAGTAATATTGCAGCTTAAATTCTGATGTGAAATATTTTTCTTCAAACTTCATATTCAGTTTCTGAAGTGATATTTGTAGAATCTAGTAGATATTGTCTACTAACAGCTTGAGCTCAGTTCTTGGCTAGAGAAACTTAGACATGTATGAAAGCTTATGGTGATAACAAAGCAAAATGTCATTTTTACTTCTAGTTTCATTAAATTTTTGAATGGAATGTTTGAAGTGAGGCATTATTTGTTTGGCTCAGATGGTGTTTATTTTCCTTTCAGATGGAGGTTAGCTGTAGCTTCTTTTGTGGTGGATATAAATGACTCTTTAAAAGATGCAGTAATGACAGTGTTGGTTACTGTTACTCTGTTGAGTTCTTTGATTAGTAATTAGATTACCTAGCAATCCAGGAGAGGAAGGTGCAATTGATCTCCCCTGGCACTAGAGCCTTGCCATTCTCTTCCTTCCCCAGCTGGAGGGGCAGCCCATGAGGCAAGAGGCACCAGGGGCTGGAAAGGAGCCATGTACCACAAGGCTGCTGCATCTGGGCTTCTGGACAGGTCGAATAGCTGCCTGCGAGGTGCCACTTCCAGGTGGTTTGAGCGGTTTGGGTGCTCTCACTCCAGCATGAGGAGGTGCTCTGGCAGAGAGAGAGCATGTCTGTCTTGCTGGTCCCATCTGACCCATGGGAACTGATGACTCACTCTTGAGGCCTCTCTATCTCTGGTGTCTTCGTAAATTGGAACTTACGTAAAGGAGCTCCCTCTTTCGCGGTAAACCGTCATCTCACTTCCTGTGTGTGGATTTATTAGGGCTGAAAGATATGTGGGTGTGTACTTAAGGAAGTTTCAGCTGCTTCATTCTCTTCTAAATTAACAACTTGTTGTGGCAGCACCAGGAACTTGGGCTGTCCCCGTTGGATGCTGCATGTTCCTTAGCCTTCCTGGCAGTGCTGCCAGCTGGGGGAATTGTCTGCCATGCACAGCATTCCTCTACCCCCTGCCCAGTCAACTTGGGGCTCACCCACCTGCCTTCCGTGGTGCTGCCTATACCAGGCCAGGCACCTGGGCTAATAAAGAAAATAGTAGTAATCTATTCATTGTTTTATAAATACAAACAATCACAACTCATATTTGGTCCCTCATAGACTTTCACCCAGTATTGCCTTTTCTATATTTTTTTAGACCAAAAAAAATATATATAGTGATGTTCTGCTGCATTATCTGAAGTGAAAACAATTTTAGCTGCGGGATGTGGTTTGCCTCTAAATCTGGCCGACTTCATTGTGATTTCTGTGTCTGTTTGGATAGTGGAATGACAATAGATCTTGAAATTTCTGAAAACAAGCGTGCTGAGATATAATAATAATGCAAAAGAACTGGTATGATTCTCCTTAGCTTAATTGAATGTCTGGTGATGTAAAGGTAAATATCTGTTATGTTCTGCTTATTCTGTTTTGTATGAGGTAATTGTTTTTTCTGTCACACTTCAGAAATCAGGAATTTATCCTCAATGGCATTGACTAACTGATGCCATAGTCTTGTTACATGAGTAGCATGTCTTAAGCACATCAATAGGAGACTTCACCATTTTTATCTGTAAGCCATCTCTATCAAGAATTGAACTTATGATAGTATAACACCGTCTGTTAATTGTTTGGTAACTCCTAAGTATAAATGGATGTTCATACATACTTTGCAAGACATGATCGTTTCTGTAATACACTCAGCCTCATAAACCAGAATTTATTAATGGTAAACCATATATATACATATATATGTATATGGAGTTTCTAGGGACAGTCTGTTTGCCAACAATTGAATCCAGATTTATTATGATTAGCTGGCTACCCTTGGTGCCTACTCAGAACACACCTGGACATTAAAGAGATATAGTGCCTGCTTTAACATTTACAGACTACTTTGCTAGACTTGAAATTAGTGGGAGGGCATTGAGGAAAAACAGGGATAGCTGGAGGAAAGAACAAAGGCTATGCTTGCGTGGTTGTGTGCTTACGTCACTTTGTTAAGCAAACAGGGTGGTTCTGCTAAGCCCTCTGACTTTGTAGTTGTAAGGATACGTGCCTCTTGTACCATGCCAAACCATCCCACTGATAGAGAAGTTAAATTGTTCTCCATCTACCTGTCATCTTGCCAAAAAACAATGCGTAGATTGTGATGTGGGGGATAAGATCAAATGTAAGGCATCAGTAGTGCCTTTGGGAATATCTCTCTCACTCCTTCTCGTGGGAGACTTGCCTGCTTGCTGTCCCCAGCTGCTAGTCTTATCACTGCACTGTTAGTATTTCATACACCTGTTCTTTTTGTAATCTTTTCTGCAGCAATCGTTCTCTGGTAGGGGGTATTAAAAAGGCAGATCCAGCAAGGATGTAGCTGTATCTGTTACGTGCTGGACTTTGTGCTTCCGGCTTTGAAACTTCAGCTGGCAAAGCACTGATGCAGAATGACACTTTGGCATTGCTGTTACGTGTACTGGTGTTGTAGATGTGATTGCAACAGACAAAAATGCTTGTGCTGGTGTAATTTTGCTGGGGAGGTAAGTGAAGTTAAAGCATTATACCACAATAAAAAACCTTTACTCATAACATGAAGTTGCAGATAAGGAAGGATCTTCCAGTTTTACTACTCTGTCTTGGGTATGTCTGTGATCTTAGTGGGTATTTCTCATCCTACCTGATCTGAATCTGATCATATAAACTAATGGGGATAACCAGTTAGAAAAGATTAATTTCAAAGGGAAGATTGTCACTTTTGCTTCAAATAAGATGCTTATCTGGAAGTCTTTTTCCTTCCAAGGCTTGTGAAGGCATTTGGGACCAATGCTGGTGCATTTGTTAGCACTGCTATAGCCACTTGCATGTATGGAAAAGTTGTTGCCTGTGCCTAAAATGTTATCTCTTTCCTTTCCAACATTCTTAGCCTGTCATCTGCCATGGTGACTACAAAGACTTGCTCCCTCAATATGTTATTGTCTTGACATTACTGCTCTACTACGACCACGTGCCTCCCTGGCTGTGCACAGTGGACTTGGGGCTTGTTTCCAAGACACATTTGTTGACCAAGTCAGTTATCACCCTCTGGAATGTGCCTGGGGTGGCTCTGGCACACCTGGTAGGAAATGATGGCCACTTTGCCCCCATACCATATGTGTTATGGCACGTGCCAGGGTACAGCAGAGGCAAAGTCCTTTCATCAGTATCACAGGACTAGGTCAGGCAGGTGTAATAGCCCAGGTCTGCTCTACGTAGGCCAAGCACTGCATGTTTCAAAGGCAAATGGGGCCTGTGAGGAGCCTCAACAAAACTAAATAATGAAGCTGGATTTTTCGGAAAACTGTGGGCTTTTCACTCTTCCTTGGCCAGTGCACTTAAAATAGTTAATTCTGGTTAGTTTTTTTCAGATGGATAGGTAAGAGTATATAGTCTTTGTTGCTGAAATTAAACTGCATTCTGACATAATCTGTCTTTTCTTTATATCAGAAAGTGCTTTAGGCTCTGGACTCCTTGTAGCAGGAGCCTTGGACTCCTACTTGCTCTGTCTGATGCAAATGACTACCAATGGTGTCCAGCATTGTGTGCAGGGGCAGCTCTAGGTTGAGGAAATGATTCTGGAGCAGCTTAGCTTGCTAAACCTGGCAGCTGAATTATGTTAATCAGCATTCCTTGCTTAATGAAAACCAGAGTGAGTTATTGAAATATCAGTCGCACTTCTTGATGCCACCTCAGCTGATGTGACCACTTTTTGGATGTGATCCGAGATCTTTGCTTCAGTACTTGCCTGACAGTCATCCAGCTCTTATTTTTCCTTAGCTGTGAGGACATGCAAGTATGTATGACTGTTACTACAGTAACGCTGTGATTGAATATTCTAGTAGGAATGTGTTTATCTTAAAACCTATATTTATCTTTCTGTGAACCGTCTCAATTTAGCTAAGATCCTTTCAAAGTGAAAGTTTAAATTTATTCCACTGGAAGATGCTTTCTTGTGACAAACTTAGAAATATATTATGAACAAATTTTGTGTGCAGAGGGGGTGTTGTTCGAAGAATGTTCTTTTTAAAAATGAGCTAGATGCCTGAAATATCTACCTACAGCCAGCAGTAAAAACTATTAAACTGATTTTCCCAACCAGAGCAATACAACAACAGAATGACCTAAACTGAAAAAGCCAAAATTGAACTTCTGGGTCTGATTTAATGCATGAAGCCAAAAATACGTATTTTACTTACTTGCATATGCTTGCATCAAGCCTTGAATTAGAAATGGGAACAAAGGAAAAAACAGTGGGCAGAAAAGGATTGGAGCCTTTCCACCGATTTCAGCAGATGTTGACTCAGGTTCTTATTCTATGCCCTCTTAGCAGAAAGACTATCTCATGTAAGCAAGCTAAGGAGAACCACATCCTATCTCCTTCCTTCCATCTGTATTAAGTCTGTGGGCCTGCTACAGCATGAGCAGAAATAAGCAATCCACTGCAGCCTGTGGGCTATCTCCTTGTTAAGTAAATACTGCCTATCACAGATGGAGCTTTAGGCTATTAACCAAACTTGTCGAGCACTGGGAATACTAATGAGCAACCATGGTTGGCACCGATGGAGACAGGACTCTCCAGCTCATGAAGGCTGGGATTAGTTTTCCTTGGGAGGGGTTTTTGACTATGAAATCTCTCGTCCTTGGTTGGCCACTGACTGTATTTTGTTTCACTTTTTGAACCCAGACTGTTTGCCTTTTTTTGAGAGAGAAGTTCAGGTGCAGAGTGTGGGAATATGATTTTATTGCAATTCATGTAATCACTGCTGTCTTTGTTCTTAGAATTGAGACAGCAAGTACATTAGAACTCGTAACAGAACCAGTGCTCCACCAGTTAGTTGATGTAACTGGTCTAATTTGTATGAACATTGTACTTAAGACCTACTTATGGACCTGCTCATCATTGTGCAAAGGGCTATGCAAACACAGACCAAGATGTCAATACTCAGCCTTGTAACTTAAATAAGATGACTAGGAATTAGAGGAATACAGGCTGATGGAAAATGGGAAGAACAGAAGAGAGCAGTGAGCAGATGCTGGTGTGCTATATGGACACTTGTAAGACAACCATCCTTCAGAACTGGGATCCAACTACCTCATACTGGTAATGAAACAAAACGTGGGGGCTACTCTGCCTTCTGAGGTTTCCTACTGCTCATCTAAATGGGATGCATTCTAGTAGGAATAAAGTGATTTGAATATTATACTGGTTTTTTGGGTTTGGTTGTTTTTTACCACTGACTTAAAATGCCTTAGACAACTATGCTGAAGCCTCTTTCCTCACAGGTTTTGTCTTGGAGACTGGAGTGGGTAAGACAGTTCCAGAGGATGTACAGGAAGAAAATGGGGGATTTTATTCACTTCCGTTAAGGTTCGCTTTTGTGCTAATTCTTCTGACTTTGGAAAGAGGTGTTAGTGTCTGTGAGAATTTATGCAGGTGCAGTAGCCACAGTCCCTCCCCTGGGAAATGATTTATCAGCAGCTTAAAGCAATAACTAAAACAGCCACCTGCCTTATGCCATTGCAGTTGGCAGCGATGTTATTGTGTGAAGGTTGCTATACGTGTAGAGAGGCTGTGGCCCCTTTCTGCCCTAGTCAGGAAAGAACTCTGCTGAAAGCAGAAAGTCTCTTCCATGCTCCTTGAAACTTCAAATTAATGATTTGACTGACTGCCTTGCCTGTAAATGCATTGTCGGGTGACCTTATTGGAATGACAGGGCAGGAGAGCTCTTACCTCTCATGCTATTACTGTTTGTTTAGACGTGTAGGTATTTCCTGCAAAGCCAGCCCAACAGAGCAACTAGAGCCTTGCCGTGCAATCATCTGTAGTGCAGGAAAGCTGAAAGTTCAAGCTGTTCTGCAGTTCGCATAGTTTACTCTTTTGAACTTGGCAGTATAATCTCTTCTGCATGTTTGTGGATTCTGCTTAAAGCCTCCAACACGCTGGAGTTTTTTTATCTCAAAAAGTAAATGAGAAGTAGGGAGAACAGAGTGCCTCTGAAAATCTTACTTCAAGTTATTTCTTCCCTTCTTTAGGTAGAAGAAACTTCATGAGAGGTTGTGCTGGGGTATCTTCTTGATCTTTGGACAAGAAAAGCCTGGATCTTGTCATTCATGATCATTGAATTAAGTTCTTGAAGGATGCATGGTCCAGCTCCCAAAAGCACAGCCAGATCTGAAGTCGGGTGCAGCTTCTCAGAGCCTTGCCCTGTCAAGTTGTGCATATCTCTAAAATTCAAAACCACTAAAACACAAGAAGTTCCACCTTAATATGAGAAAGAACTACTTTACATTGAGGATGGCAGAGCACTGGAAAAGGCTGCCCAGAGAGATTATGGAGTCTCTCTTTCTGGAGATATTAATAACTCACCTGGATGTGTTCCTTTGTAACCTGATATAGGTGACCCTACCTTGGCAGGGGGTTTGGACTAAATTATCTCCAGCGACCCCTTCCAAACCCAACTACTCTGTAATCTCAAATGATTGAGATATACAAAGGGCAGCTTGGGTTAGTATTTGGTCATGCTTATTTTGACCCCTTGCTTCCATGAGACTCAAGGACTTCTGATGACTGACTCTTTCAGCCCAACTAACGGTCCTGCAGTTCTCTACTTTTCTTATATGCCAACCATCCATCCCATACCTCTGACTTGGCTGGTGTAGATACTGAGGGAGACTGCTGTGAAGGCATCAGGAGAGCCAAGGTAAAGGACATCCACTGCTCTTTGTCTAAAGTTATCCTTTTCTTCATAGGAAGAGATCATATCAGTTGAGCATTATTTCCTTTTGGTAAGCCCCTGTTGCCAGTTCTCCATGATCTTCTCATTTTTACTGTGCTTAGAAATGGCTTTGAAGACTTGCTCCACAGTCTTTCTAGGGACTGTGATTAAGTCTGTGCTTTCCCAAGCTAATCCTTCTTGAAGAGGAATCTGACCTTTTTGCATTTCTATAGTAATTGGGACCCTCCTGAAAGTGCCATGACCTTTTAAAGGCGATTGAGGATGGCATCTCAGTGGTGCTGGCCAGCAGTCTCACTGGCCTCATTTGTCACATGAACCCATAGAACCAGACAGATATTCAGTCTGCTCTCCCAGGCACTTCCATTAGGCAGAGGAACCAGAAAGGCCTGAGATCAAACCTCACCAGTAAAGGCCTTTTCTGCTTCTGTCACAACGAAGTTCCCCCAGCCCATTCAGCAACAGAACCATGTTACCTATAAAATCGCTGCTAATGTCTCTGTACCAGCAGAAGACCTTGTTGTCTACTCTTGCATTTTTTTACTAATTTTGGCTCTGAGGCAGCTTCAGCTTCTCTAGGACCCCCCTTATACATTGGCATTGTTTCTGTTTCCCTAAACCTTCTGTTTTCTGTGTGCTTTTGTGACATCTCATCAACTCATTCAGGGATGAGTTTAGTTTTTTTCTAAACTAATAAAGTAAAATACCTGCTTGGGACTTTGCTTGAGTGAAGGCAATATTTTCAAGATTAAAACTCAGAAAGAGTATCCTGACAGCATGTATGGATACCCCGGGCTGAGGTAACTTGCAGTGCTTGAAACAGAAGTCTTGTGTGGGCTGGTAAAGTATTTGCGGGTATGTAAAGGGACTGCTAAAGGTGATCTTATTTTGATGAGAACCTATGAATATTCACTCCCTTCCTTTTCAGTTTTAGTAGCTATTTCCTATTGCAGCATGTGGTGTATTGAATTGTTGGGGGTGTCTTCTACACCCACTCTTCAGGTGTTGCCAAATCCCATTCTGATTAATGGAATTGCCAGGCTATTTGTCTGAGTTCTTTTGGCCTTATTCATGTTAGCCTGAAGGAGAAGGGAAGAAAAAGCACAATCTTAAGGGTTTCCAAAGCCACAGCACAGGCAGCTCATACCGGTGTGGTACAGGGCAGGATCAAGGTCGGTGTTACAGACAAGCTCCTGATGACTGGTTACAAGTCCAGGAAGCAATTACTGCACTGCTGGTGCTTCTCTCAGCACTCAGGAGGAGGTGTTTAGCCTGTGCACTCCTTAACCCACTGACTTGGTTTTGGTCTCCATTCATCCTGCTGAAACACTTCTGGCTGCAGAATCTCCTGCTAGTAGAGCATGAAGGAAAAATATAAAATTTCTCTGAGCTAGAATGAATATCAAACTAAGTTGTGTGTTACTTGACAGATAGCTCTGTTGGAGATGAATGGCTGAACAAGAGCTTGGAGCTGTAATGTGGCTCTTAGTGCTTGAGCATGTTTCACTGGCACTGAGTTTAACTTTATTTAGCTTGGGAAAACAGACAATACTGTGATGTCCATTTTATAAATCTATTACTAGAACTGACTTTTTTACAGCTTCTGCTGCCTTCAAGGCTGCTAGAAATCCCCAGGATGAAGCCAGAAAGAACATAATCTGTTGAACTGTGATGCTGAAGCAGATTTGCAAACATCAATAGTGAATAAAATATTCTGCTTAAAAACATAAATCACTACAATCTCTGAAATAGCTGACTATCATAAAAAGGCAATGAATTTTTCATGAAGTACAGCAATAGCACCAGATGGCTACTGGGCTTGTGGGAGAATCTTTCCATTTCACATTAATTCTGAAAAACTGTGAACTAAAAACAGCATGCAGTAATGAACTGGTCACACACAATGTTAGTTTCGACCTAAAATAAATGGATGGAGTCAGATTTGTTCTAAACTGGCAGGTTTCCCTGGACTTCTACAGTTTACTCCTCCTGTAGAGGAGCCTTTCTGTGGAGAATTTATCCGTGTGTACTTTGCCTTCGTCAACCTGCCAAAACACGGGTGTGTCCAGTCTTGGAAGTGAAGTTTGGAGTTCTTATTTGGCTATGTGGTGGCTTATGTCCACATGGAACAGTACAGGTCATGTTAGCTTTGAGGAGAAACAGCACAGCTACATTAACCTGATGCTATTCCTCAACTAATGTGCCATGCCTTCCTGCAAAGCTAACCAGTAAGGTTGGCTGACACAGCTTTCTAACTAGGGGTGCTCTAACTAATCAGGATATACATTCCTGAATACACATTTCAAGAGCTACACACACTGATGAGTGAGTACACACATATCAAGGCATAGTATAGCTTATGTTCCCGTGCATAAAATGGATTAAGGGAACTGAGTCTAAAGATTAAATGATAACATTTCCTTAGATTAATCCCCAAATTATATTAGTCAGATGCCGCTGTACTCTGCTTGTGTAGGAGGTTAGCATGTGTGGCTGGGTGGGTGGAGTGAGGAGGGGATAGAGAGCACCTGATCTCCAAGGCTGGATCTGTAGTATGTGCCTAGGATGGGGCTGGGAAGCAGGAGGCTTGCACAGCCCCTCTGGGGCAGGTGAGGCACTGCACTAGAGGGCAGATGCTGTCTCCTGACACCAGCAGTTTAGGGGCAAACTATTGAACTCTATTTCATTATGGACTGTTTCTGGCTACAGACTTCTGTTTTGGTTGGTGGTGTTTTTCTTGCCTTCTTTAGAGTATTGTACTGCAATATTATATAATCATTCTTTACAGGCCTTAGGCATGCTGCAGAGCTGGCCAGCTTAGATCTCAAAGCTAGGACTATGGCAAGAACTGCTGGAGCTGCAGGGAGAGTACTGTGTGTCCCCTTCCTTTCAGGAAGCCGGCATAGTTCACGTGGTGAAGTGTGCTATTATCTGAGCTGCAGCTCCTTGTTTCTGAGTTCATGAGTCTTACCTAAAAGCAACTGACCTGTAACGCCTGGGTTTTCTTTTGTTTAATCTAAACCGCCTCAGATATGACCCTGAAACAAAATGAACAGGAAGATTTAGGAGCAGACTTGACAAAGCCTATTAAAAAAAAAGTGAGGGGGGAGGAGAACTGAAACTGTGCCAAGCAGTTATGGAGGGGTGAATGGACTAGAACAAGAGTGGTTTGGAGTAGAGGAAGCTGGGCATTGTGCAGGAGCAGACTTACAAAGTAGGTAACATTACTCCAGTGTAAATATGTGCAACATGCCTCTCCAGCCCGGCTCTGCAAGATTCTTGTATGAACACAAGGTCCAGAGCAGTACCATACAGTGGTGTGCCCCAGCAGAGCCAAGCATATAAAAGAAGCACCCTGTCAGTGTTAGTCACTGTGGCTCTATCTACATAGGTATGTTGATGATTGCATATACAAGCTGCATTTCAGATGTATTTAAGTCTGTGTTGTAACTGTCTTGAAATGTACTCTGAAGATTTTATTGTCATACTTAACTGTATAAAATTAGTAACAATGCAACTGTTCACTGCCAAAGTCATTCCACCTTAAACAAAACAAACCATTATCTTTCTCTGTCTACATTCTCTGGGTATAAACACAGGACAGCTTTTGCTGGCCAGAGAACTGGCTATTTATAGCATTGCAAAAATCTTTCCAGATTCTTGTTACCTATTAACAGGCTATTCGTTTTAATATGGGACAAAATAAAAAGTCACAAGGATCTAGAAGTGGACAGACAGGGAAAGGCTAGAGAATCCTGAGGGATGCAGCATTTCTGTTGTCCTTTTTGCTTTTTGGCAGTTGCTCCCAAGTCACAGTGCTGATCTACAAGATACTCACGAACAGTTCTCTTGTCTTGTGAAAATACTCTCTGAAAAGCTTCATGATTCCGAAAAGAGGAAGATAAACACCTCTAGGGCTCTCACTGCTCCCTGATATCTTGTTTTACTGATTAGCTGGACCTGAGAAGTGGTGTTCTCAGTAAAACAAATGCAGGCAGAAGGAAATGTGTTACGTTGCTCTTATTTAATGTTTCCATTTTGTTTCGGGTTTTTTTTATTGCTTTCAAAGTCATGTCTCTGTGTCTGCTTGCATATGTAAAAAATACTGTACTTTAGTGTAAAGAAAACATAGCTGAACATCTGAAAATCTGTCTAAAAGTGAAATGAGACTTTCTGAAATAATATAGGAGAACTTCATATTTCAGCATCATGCTAGTGACCTCTGGCAGCTGTTTAAAGCACACTGCAGGAATGAACTCGTGGTGTTGGTGGCTCAGAGCTCTTCAAAAGTAATTTTCAAACAATGGCACGAGTCTATATGCATATGCAAACATGCACACGTGTATTTGGGGGAATGTGTGTGTTATGTGGCTGTCCCTCACCTCCCCTCTCTTCTCACCTTGCATGCTACAGCAGCCAAAACACGGAGGCCGGGCGGTTCCCGGGGCCGGCCCGGGTTTCTGTGGCCCTGCCGAGGTCCCTGCTGGGGGAGGGAAGGTGTGTGGCTCCATTCACTCCTCCTGAATTGTGCAAGACTAGCGTCAGCATGAGGTCAAAGAAAGAGTCAAGTGCATTGATGCTATGTAATGTTTTTTCTTCCAAGTGGTTTTTTTTCCCTTCCTCCTCCCTGACCTTGTCTAATTTTTTTTTTTTTTTTTTTTTTTTTTTTTTAAATCCTGGCAGCGCCCCTTACCTCTTCTGCTATGACAGCATGAAACAGGGCAAGCGTGGCCTTGGTGGGGTTTTGAAATGGAAGCGCGTTTCCTTTCCCACTGCATTGCGCTGAGTCAGAGCGGCCGAGGGCTGTTCCTGGCAGCTGCCTCACGGCCGGGCTCTCGGGGCCGCACCCGCTGCCAGATAAACAGAACACTCTGTCTGCTTACGAGCCCTGTACTTCGGCCAGTTCGTGGCATTTTTTCAAAGCTGTTCTATTGTCGCTTTTCCTTTGATGTGCAAAGCTGAGCAGGAGCGTGATTGCCTGTTTCTGCGGCGAAGAGCTCGGGAGATAACAATGTTATCAGAGCATGAGATGAATATCCATGTAATGCTGTTAATATTCAGATAGCACCGGCTTTCAAGAGGTAATGGAAGACTTTCAGTCTTTCAGCCAGGCTCTTCTGCTTGTAACATGTAGGCTGGACTAACCTACTGAAAAAGCCGGATGTATATGAAATTTCTGACCTTGATTTAGTGTAGTCCTTAAAACAACGAAAACCAACCCCAACTCGGCTGTATGTATGTTTCTGTATGTAATTAGGCAGGTAATTAGAGGAAGTTCCACATCAAACAGATGTGTATCACTGCCCACAGCTAAGCAAAGCAAGGAGCAGGACTACAGCTAGTGCTCTTCCTCATGAACAGGGAAGCTGGGGAAACTGTGGTGGGCTAGAAAAGCCTCAGAAGAATAAACAGCAATACTGTTGATTTTCTTACAGGGGAGAGGTTATTTTCAAGCTTTTTTCATCAGTAGAGTCGGGGTGAGGTGCACAGGCACAATGCCAGGTTGGAGTAGGACCACTGCATTAAATTTTTAGGATAAAATTTTTAGGAGCACAGCCTTGTGCTCTTTGTGTAGATGCAGCCCTTGAGCAGGACATCTTTTAAACCAGTGGGAGGTCAGTGGAAAGATCAGAGGACATTTTCACAGCTTGCTCTTCATACAAAGAACATGAAGCTCCAGCACTGTCTGCTGTCTTTGCAAACCACCCATAACTCTGGTGGCAATCTTCAGACAGGGTATTTTTGATTTTGATTTGTATTTTTGGGTTTTTTTGTACCTAGATAAGGTGGGGCCAATAGTCTTCCTTATTGTCTATTAATGTCACTTTTCAGTTACAATTTGAGAGATAGGCAAACATATTTTTCTAGATGTTGAATGGGTACGTTGCCTAGATTTTTTTTTGCTGCAACAGCAGGGCTAACTGAAGCAACAAACAAATCCAAGATCTGTATTAGACGTATACTAGACTACTGGTGCATTTGTAATTCCCTTGTCCTTTGGTTCATAGAGCAAGGGAGTGAACTGGGAACCTGAAGTACACTTTCCTGTGCAGACACTAGCTAGTGCTGAGACACTTGAGTCTCTGAAAAACCTAATCTAGACCTGCAGGATATTATTGTGTTACATGTGCACAATAGTTTGGTTAGATTTCTGAGAGGAAAACAAGGCTTTAGGACTATGCAGTCTCTAACAGCCATTATCATTAATAATGTATTAAAAAGAAGGTTTATAGCCCTGAGGCTATCATCTCAATGCATAATCTCAGAAATGTCAAGGTGACTCAGGATGATGTGATGGACCATGGCACCTCTGAACTGCTCTGAAACGTGTCGTTCCAAATAGCACACGTGGTGAAATGCACACGGCGCTCAGACGAAAAGGCTTTTTTTGCCCTCCAAATCACTAACACTTCTCCTTGGCAAGGATACATAGCAGCAACAGTGTGTATTGTCTTTGCCTTCTGAGAATATGGGCTTGTCTTTATGGTCTGTAGCTAATTTGGGATATGAAAGATTCTGTGGGCAAATAATCATCTAATTCCCCCCTTTATTGGGATAGAAATACTTTTTGCTCATGTTCGTAGTGGGGGAAGTAAAGTATGGCTCAAAAATATCGGGGCCAATAGGGACATATTTGCCACATTGTTGCAGTCTAGCTGAAAGTTCATACAATTAACAATGTCTGTCTGTGTTAGTTTTTGGCTATGTCACCATACCTCTCTCTCAGACAACATTATTCTTTTGAGGACAGCAGCCTCTGTTCACATAGTGGATTAACCAGACCTGTGTTCTGGTTTGTAAATTGCATTAGAACAGCCTTGAGAGCTTTCCTGGGGTCTGTGCAAATCAAAGTTGAGCACTGATGCCAAGATCTCACATCTATTTTTTGACCGGTGGTGGTGTTTTTTTTTTTTAATTGGATATTTTGGTGACACAATTCAATGTAAAAAAAAAAACCCTGAAGTTGGTGATGCGAAGGGACTTTCAGGAAGAAATTAATTGGAATTATTCAGACTATGACAGAATGTTGTCTAAAAAGGATAGTTCATTTGAATGGCTTAATTCCAAGTATATATTTGCAAATTCTTAGGAAATAGCATTCCTAGTAGGGACCAGGTGGTTGAGCCGCTCCTCCCACCCCATGACCTGATGCTTTCATTTTATTTTTATACAGAGATTTTTAACAATAAAATTTTAAATTTTAAAATTAAAAAATTTTAAACACTTTTACTGTGTTTAGTGGATTTTTTTTTTTCTTTATAATGGGCTCAGCTTCCTGAGCAGCAGAACATCTACCTCCCTTGATAATTACCCAGTTTCTCTCAGAAAGCTCTTCTCTTAGAAAGCTTTTCTCTTCCAGCACATTATGTTTACTCAATAAATTTGACGTGCACTTTGCATTCTATGTGGGTTAGTCCATTTTAGCACCAGTTGACTTTCTAAATTAAAATAGCCTTGCCTGGTATAACAGTGCAGGTGCGTATTTGTTGAGTCTGGAACAAAACTGAAATGGACCCTTGCCACTTCCAATTTTTTATGCTAGAGGACAAACACCTAAGTTATTCTTGGGCTCTGGTGTGGCTGAGGCTGTGCAATGGGAAATTTGTCTCTGCCCATTGCGCGTTACAGCACAAAGTGACTTTGGGTAGTGTTAACGAGAGTCAGAGCTCTGTGGTAAACATCTGGCTTCTACCGAGTCAGTAGCCAAGCTCTTATTAATTTCTAACTTCTATAGAGTCAGGATTGGAAATCTCTCCTTTTTTTTCCCCCTTCCTCCTCCAGCATCTGACACAAAGGCACATATGAGCACATACCTGCCTATTCATTCTGTTTTAAAGCCAGGTGACCATGTTAGCTGAGGTAGTGCCATGCCTGAGGCTACAAAGTCATGGTGAAAGGCTTTCTCTGCTAGGTTGGGCTTGGTGCTGTCCTAACATGCTCATGCAGACACTTCTCTTCCAGCATGGCACATGAACTGAAAAAACTCTCATCTACTTGGCAGACGCCTGTAGTATGCAATGCAAACAGATCCCCGTCTGCCATCCAAGTGAGTTATACACCAAGTCTGCATTCCTCAGTTCTTCTCTGTAAAATGATGGTAATTCTTTCATCCTTTTGTAAGATGCTTTGGGTGAAAGGTGTTTAATTGCTGTGAAGTGTAACTGTTAGGAATGTACCTCATTGTTTCCAGCTGCTCATGCTGCTGACATACAACCCAATTCTTTTCCTCTCAGGCGTTACTCCAGTGAAAAAGAATGAGTTTTGACTGCTCTTCAAGCAGTGATATCCCAAGTTCACGACACTGCTGCTGTTTTACCACTCTAATGACTGACCTTTATTTTACTAATGCTTTTCCTAATCCTGACAAGAAAAGTAACTTTTGCTTCTGATGGTTGACTTCAAATATGTTTGATTAACTACCAGTAAAACTGAGGCTCTCTCTTTAGTTAGGAGGTTTTCTTAGCAAGAAGCAGAACAGTTTCTACCTGAAACAGTCAGGTTTCTTTTCTTTTCCTGCTGGCTTAGTCTCATTGAGATTCTGCTCACTGAGTGTGGGTATAGAAACTTGTTCTAGAGGCCACTGATGCATCAGTAGAGTCTCACTGTAACCAAACTGCCTCTGCTGCTCCTTTTAAAAATTTCTTTGTTTTCTTTTTTGGCCAGGAAAGGTTGCTGCAAGTGCAATAAGTAACATCCAGACAGTGTGTTTAGAGCAGTTCTAAGTGTCTATAAGTTTTAATTAGCTGGTTTTAGTCCATGGCACAGATAGCTCTAGGACTTTTTATTTCCTATGCATTTCTTTCTCAGAAAGGCATGGATGGTAAAGTCACAGGTCTTAGGAGTGGTGAGGAGGAGAGATGTTACCTTCTTCTGAAAAAAACCCCAAACCAACACCATCACCCCCCTCCCCACCAAAAAAACCCCAAATCAAACACCCAGACAAAGAAATTCATAAATAGTCCTTTCTAGCTCTTTTTTCATTTCTCCCCTGAGCCTTCTGCTGCTGTTGTGAGAGACCTGTTTGTCTTGCAAAGTAGCAGTTTGCTCTTGGCAGGTCTTACAAGAGCTTGATGAGAGAGAGGAGTCATTATCTAGTATCTGCCAGCAGCTCCGGGAGAGAGAAATGGAATTTGGGTCTCCCTGAAGGTGTCTGAATGAAGAGAAATGAGAAATGCAGCCTTCAGGTACTTATTATGTATAACCATATAACCAAGGGTTAATTAGGAAAGCCCCTGTGGTATTTCAAATGTTTGAGGGATCTCCTAAGGCTGAGCAAACCAGGCTTTGGGATGGAGAGTGAAGTCTCAAGAGGTAGTCCCATGGGACTTTTGCAACCCCACATGACTCTCACTTTCAATGGCTGAGCTTGCTCTTTTCTAAGCTGTGACGCAGGTGTTAAAGCAAGAATAGGGAAGTATTAATGCCTGATAAGCAGCACTTTGCAAAGTCGCTAAGTAATTGAATTTGAAGCAGATTACCCTAATCACAGTCTGAATGCTAGCACGTATGCTAGCACATACACTAGCACATATTCAATCTTGTATTAACAGTCACGATATTAACTAATTTACTGGTGTTTGTCATAGGGTGTGTATTGTTTTCTCACCAATGCCAAACTGCAGGCTAGCTCTAGCAGCGTAGGATGCTTTAAACAAATGGCTGAGGCTATGAGAATCAGCGAGGTAAAACCTTTAGGTAACCATTAATTCACCATGAGGAGCCCATATGTACTGTACTCTATCCTCCACATCTGGTATGCATCAGGTTTTTGAGCATTGGCTTGATAAACCTAGAAATCCTGACTGCATCCTTGAAAGCAGCTGCATAAGAATAATCTGTGTAAAAGGAAACAGTCCCTTTTGCAGGAGTGTACTTCAGACAGCTGTGGAAATCCTACAGAAATAAGGCTCTGTTGTGGATTTTTTTGCCTCGTCAGATAATCTTGACAGAAAGTCCTCAATTCATTTGCCTAATGACATAAGATAACTCGAACACCATAAGGCACTCCAGTGATTTCTGCTTTGTCTCTAGCTGCTGTTCTAGGGGGGTACAGGTCCCACAATCTTTGGTTAAATACACAACCTTAGGCCTTGGATATGCCAACAAAAATATAAAGCATCTGGGAACTGATTTCCTCTATTAGTACAGGACTGTGAAAAAAGTACTGTAGAGTAAAAAATTTTTTATTTCCTAAAATACAAGCTTCTCTAACATCTTACCTGCTTGAGCAGCTGAAAAGTCTCTTCACTAATGATATAGTGGCTTTGAAGGTGGAAAATGCTTTGTTTGTTTGTTTTCTCAATGCCAGATACTTTTCAGCATTTCTAACTGTCTAGGATGTGATATTAGATTTTGTGGGGTTTTATTTTTTAATAACTTACTTTGATCTCATAATTTGCTTCCTAAGTTTCAATCAGTAACTAGTTAGTTCTGTATCACTCAATTTTCAGTTGAGATCTGTGTGTTAAATAAAAATCAACATCAAGTTGCAGCACGGATTCCCTTCCAGAAGGATGTTGAGCAAGACAGCAGCAGTGAGCTGTGCTCAGGAAAGCCTGTCTGAGAGCACGTAGCTGGAAGCACAGGGCTGTGCTTTCTTGTGCCCTGCACTGCTGCACAGATCATAGCAGGGCTCCAGCACCACAGAACTGCAAATCTAGGCAGATGTTCTTTAATAACGGTGTTTGATGTGTGGTGTTTGTGACAAGTAAACTCGTTTAAACTTGTGTTCAAGATCAGTTGGACTTAGATCCTACAATCGAACCCTCCCTCACTGTACTCTGCTTAGTCTCATTACTGTCTTCACAGTAGGAACTATTTCTAAAATTACTGATGTGAGCAGGGCACTTTCCCTGACTTTAGCAGAGATTGGACCAGATATCTACTCTTATTTTATGCTGGGTTTTTTTTAACAGTTTTAGCCTGACAGAATTTGTGCAGTCAAGATTACCTTCAGAACTACATCAATTATGACCAACAAGGGATCTTACTGTTATCTCTTAATATTGAATAAAATAAGAATACACCCAACTTGCAATGATAGCAAAATGTGTCCATGGAAGGTGTAGGCACAGAAAATTAAGTATTTCTCTCTGTTTTGGCTCTTTGGTCAAAAATATACTCTGCTCTTGAACCCAGTCCTGCCAACTATTATTCAGGCAAGTTGTAAAGACAAGAGTCTCAAACCTATCACTGCTAGGGGAAGATGTGGAGGATTAAGGTGGGGAGGACAGACTGTGAGTTCAAACATGGCAAAATCCTATGTCTTTGAAAGCTGAAATTGTGGAGATTTACTCTATTGATTAGCAGCTGTCAATTTTTCATTAAAACTGGTATCAAGAGACAGCTATTTGCAATCAATTTGCTATGAGCAGGATTTAGTTTGGGAAGGATGGTTCCTAGCCAGTGTAGCTATGTTGTTCTGCAGCTGTTTCAATGTTTACTAGGTTACTTATCCTCACAAGGTTGAAGCTGCAGCTATTTATACTGTTATAAATTCAACATGAACTTCTTGTATACTGTAGAAATCCTTATCATACTATTCTAGACTTAGAGTGAGCCAAGCAACAACAGGAGTGTGCTATCCCTCCTTTCTATTTTTTTTTTTAATCATTCCAGAGAATGAAATAGTAAGTGGATGAGAAGGATAGGTCAAACTCGGTGTCTGTCAGTTGTGACAATGTACTCTTCAATAGCACTGGGTTATAGGTGTTCAGTGATGGGACCTCTGGCTAAAAAGGAGGTTAGAGTATTGCAAACAAAGTTTTCTATAGAGTTATGGATATAATAAAAGTGACCTCAGTTTTATGGGAATGAAGAGTAGAGGTAAGGATAGAACCCAAGAAAAGGGAGGGTCTACCTCCATGGAGCAGACAGTGGGTGTTTCTAAGGAATCGGTGCTTTCCTCCCAAAGATTGAACTGTACAGCCCAATGCCACAGGCTGGGGTGGCAATCAGGCAAGGCATTCCAGATGCAGGCTGCTGCCATAAAGCCTTTTGTTTTGTTGATTGCTTACAGGCAGGGAGGGGGCTCCAGGCTCCTACATCGGTGCATGAGTACCTGATCAGCTCTCATGTCTATTGCCTTGGGGCAGCACCCCTCTCTTTGGGAGAGATGCCTTCAGAAGCTGTTGGCTGCTGTTTAGTACTGCTGAATAACGATCAGGTATTTACTTCTTTCTTCCTATTTTCCTTTGAAATTATCTCCTCTGTGACCCTCAACCTTTCCACCCCACACACAGTTGGTCACTATCTGTGTTTGAACCCTGTTCCCAAGGTCTCTTTCTGGTTTTGGTGAGGACTTATTAGGATATATCTGCTTGCTTCTCTCCTACATATTTTTGAGATGGACAGTAGCCAATGTCAGATGCCACAGGGAAAATATAAAGACTCTTCTAATACTTCTTGTAGCTCTGGAGGAAAAAAAAAAAAACATGGCTTTAATGTAAACCTCTGGTCACGAGTTAATTTTTTCACTTTCCCCTGCTTTCCCCTGTTGCCCTATTTGCTTTCCTAAGGGCACTGCCTCCCACCTACAGCAGGTGTGAGGCAGATGTTCTTTATGACTGAAGATGGTCTATTTGGGGCAAGCATGTGTCAGCCAAAGTCCCCACCTGCTTTCAGAGCGTGTTCTTCAATGTCAAGTTCAAAGGATGGCTTGAAGGTCAGAGGGGATTTTGTGGCTGTTTGTTTTTGCTTACATGTCTGCATCCTTGTTATAGTAAACAGAAAAGTAAAATCGAGGGAAGTACAGATAGCTGAATTCTTGATAGCTGATTTTGAATGTGTTTATATATGTGTAGAGGGAGGCAGTTTCATGAAAAGTGTAAAAATGAGTCTATGTGGTGAGAGAGACTTAGCTGTTAATGTTGTTTAGCTGGTGCTGGTTTTGGCTGGGGTAGAGTTAATTCTCCTCGTAGGGGTTGGTGTGGAGCTATTTGTATTTAGTAGGTTAGTATGGAGCAGTGTTGATTATTCAGGGATCTGTCAGCTCCTGCTGAGCAGTGCCTACACTGAGCCAGGGCTGCTTCTGCTTCCCATCCCAACACTGAGCAGCCAGGGATGCACAAAGATTTGGGAGGGGGCATGGCCAGGAGAGCAGACCCCAAATGGCCACAGGGCGATCCCATACCATCTGGCATCATGCTTGGCAATAAAACTGGGGGAAGGTTGACTGGGGAGCTGCTGCTGAGGGACTGGCTGGGTATTGGTGTGTTGGTAGTGAGTGATTGTTTTCATTTGCATCTCTTTTCTTTCTTGGGCTTTATTTGTCTCTTTTTGCTATTTTCCTTTTATATAACTTGTTGTTATTATTTTATTTTATTTCAGTTATTAATCTGTTCTTATTCCAACCCATGAGTTTTTTCACTGTTACCCTTCTAGTTCTCTTTCCTCCATCCCACCGATGGTATTGAGTGAGCAACTGTGGGGTGCTTAGTTGCCAGCTGTGGTTAAACCATGGCATAGCTATATCTGATGACTTCACTTTCTCTTATACTGGAAACCTTCTACTTAACTGCTCTTGATTTTCCTACGGAAGGAGTTTAGCCTTTCTTTTTTTTTTTTTTTTTTTTTCTTTTTTTTTTTTTTTTTGGCGCGGGTTTTTTTCCCTTCTTTTTTTTTT
>VXAD01005369.1:762948-786191 GCA_013399195.1 Dicrurus megarhynchus
TTTTTTTTTTTTTTATGGGAATCAATGACAGTGCTTGCACCCTCTGAAAGATGAAATTTAGGGATGTTTCAATGAGCAAAATGAACAAACACCAATTCAGTGGGTATATAAAATTGTATTGTAGCAAATTTTTTAGCCTTCATTCTGTCTCAAACTGACTGTAACACAGAAACATGTCCATTTCCAAACTCATTGGTTTCTTTTATTTTGCAGGATCTTGACATGCATTATTTCACCTTTGCAAACATGCTACCAAGTGTCTGAATACATATTACATTTTGGTTAATTTTCTATGGAAAGTCAAAGTCTCTGAAGAGAATTTATTATTAGAGCTGAATGGAATTAGAAACTGAAACACAATGCTACAAAGAGGACAAATTTATACCAAGGGCAGCTCCAAAATTATTTGCATAGCTTCAGTTGTTTTCCGCTACCTGGAAACCTCAAGAGGCTGAATATATTCTTACATACTTGCAATTTATAGGGGCCATAGGTATCTCTGATCCACATTTTTCTCTTCACAGAGCTATGTTTTCCATTTCTGAGTCTGGCCTCCTGCTATATTTGTGGAGATAAGTAAGGTTTTTTTTCTGCAATATCTTCGGGCGTGCCTGAGAAATGTTTTCTTTTGATAAAGAATTTGTGGGTTTTTTTTTCAGGGCAGCTCTTGCCGTAGAAATATGTTTTCAATTTAATACTAATAGGAAGCTGTTTATTTTTTTAAAAGTTACAAAAAACCCCACGTTTTTTTCTTTCCTAGCCACCTCAAGATGGTGATTTCCTGACTCGCCTGAGTAGGACCATAGGGTCAGGATGACAGTATCCCAAACTTGGAGGTCAGCGTGGTCCCATTGTGAGGCTACTGCTGATAGTGCCACTCCAGCAGGTTTTGCTGAAAGTGCTTCCCTAAGTTCCAGCCAAACATCCTGCTGGTGATACTGCGGTGGTCAGAAGTGCTGGTGTGACTGGAGGGCTCTGTGTACGGCACTTTTGGACAGTGCAGTTGTGTGAGCTTCCTGATGGAGCCCCAGTAGCTCATCTCCTTTTTTGCCCTGTGCTGGAGCTACCTGATGGCACGCTACCTCTTGTAGCCATTCCTGCAGTAACAAGAGAGCTCACTTGCATAATTCTCCTGTCCCTTTCTTACACAGGGAAAGAGAAGAGAGGGTGGGAAGGGAATACACAGATGAAAATCCTGGCAGGAGCACCTGAGCAGGACTGTGCTGCAGCACTGTGATTCAACTTCTGTGTCTCATCTTTCTCACCTGGTCCTTAAAACTACTCCAGTTGGTGGTCTGGCCCCAGAAAACAGTAAACATTGCCATGAGAGTCCTTTCTGTGTCACTGGTTTTGATCTGCTTCTGGCTGCACAGAACCCAGGCTGCAAGCCTCAAAGTGTGGGGCTCCTTCTTTGGGATAGTTCCCTGAGCAGCTTTCCAGAGAAAAGATCATTTATTCCCAAAGATGTTTTTTCTGACTTTATAGAAAAGGCCTTGATCTGCTGCTGCTGCTTCCCTAAGAATAATTTGAAAACCTTTGATATTTGAAAACTGAGCTGTTATGATCAGGCAGATAAATTGCATGCGTAGCTGGGCAAGAGTGTTCAGTGTTAGATAATGCTCCAGAAAAACCCTTCACTTCCTCTCACTGTTCTTTTCAGCAGGGCTGTTCATGTAGTCTGTGACTTCAGTTTTGGATAAGGTAACTATGGGAAGTCCTAGATATATCGAGATTACTGCATCAAAGTTTGCTTTTTCTAAATGATCTTCAATGTTTGCTTTTAATTTACTTTGAATGTCCACCTTGGCAAACTTACTCTGCCAACTATTTATAAAATATGCTTGCAAACAAACAAACCCCTGAGACTCAAACTGAAAAGTTTTTGCAGACTTTATTGAATTGTGTTTACTTTCTATTTGCCTTATATTTGTTTATTCCCTTTTATTAAGGTGCTGAGGTGGTAGCTTGGAGCATTTATATTTTATTTTTCCCCTCCTTTCTGCTCTGCATCTCAGGAACACAGGGAAGAATATATAGGAACTGTGGCCGAATACATTATTTTCCTTTGCTTTGTGTCCAGATAAACTGAGTTGTGAATTTCATAAAAATGTGAAGTCTGAGCTGTACTGTGCTTTCTCCCACTCCAAAATCTCCCATACCCCACACTGATATGGGATCCATGGACTCTGTACCTGGCCATACTCTCCAGAGTGCTACCATGAGATACTTGAGTAAGAATTAATGAATTAAGACCTCAGGAACTTTGTTTCATGAAAAGAAAATCAAGACAGGTGTAAGGAGAAGACAGTTGCAAACAAATAACCTCAATTCTTAATCTTGAAGGTTGAATAATTCTGTATGTATTAGCAAAATAAATTACAAAGCAGATGCGCACAGGCACTGCATCCAGAGGGACTTCATTTTGCAGCTAATTTATTACTTGTTTACATGTCAGTTGGCTTGTCAGAAGATCTACTTATCACCTGTATGAAGTGTTGTCATTCTTGCTAGATGCTGTTCTCTGCTAACAGGAATAATGTTTTCTAAGTCAAAGAATAAGATCCTGCAAAGCTGGTGAATGAACAGCCTAGCACTGGGCAAGCACCATTTACCTAGCAAAGGAATGTGCCTTTTCATTTGTATGTGGTTGGCTTAGGTTAAACTTTTCCCCCATGGTTCACGAGCAGAACATTTCAGCGTGTAAGGTGAAGGAACAGGACCATTTAAAGCACAGGGTGCTAAGGAACACTGGCTCTTGGGCAGGAGGCAGATGCTTATCCTGCTGAGTCATTGGCTGTTTGGGTTTTGTCCTTAAAGCTTCCACTTCCCGAGTCAGGGAACATGTAATTAGCACTAGGTTTGTCTTTTGTCTTGTAATTGTACTGTTGGAAACCCAAGAGCTTTACACTATTTCAGTGCATCTCCCTAATTTGAATGATGCAGTAAACCTGAAATACACTGTCAAAGGGTTGGAGTTTTTTTCCTCCCACCACATAGAGTAGCTGGGGCTTAAAAGAAAATATGGTATGTTCCTCAACTTGCTGCAAATTATCAGACCTGGCTTGCTGGGTGTAAGCAACCCTGCACAAAGTGCAGCAGGGTGTGCTGGATGGCCTCCTGCTCAGCCCCATGGCAGCACCCTGCTGGCACTGAAGCAGAAGCCCACAGCTTGTTGTACCCCATGCAGGAAATGGAACAGAGCTTCATTTCTGAGATGGGGTTTAAGTCTTGTTCGTGGTGGCAGCTCTGTTACAGCATTTTCTTTTAAATGATCAGGAGCAATAGTGTGGCCGTATTAGCTGGTTCAGGCATCTGGGTCACTGCTACAAGAGTCAAGCATGAGGGGACGCGGACCTAAGGTCTCCCATAAGACCTACATGTGAAATTGAGTTTAGTTTGCAAAGCAAAACTCTTAAACTCTTCATAGGTGAAACTGATGATTAACTCAGAATGTAGTATCTGGCAGCAGTTCAGACTCACAAGGCCATCCAACTGTTATTCTGTTTTGAGGTATTTTTTTTCTTTTCGCCTTTATTTATATTCATTGCTGGCACAGTAAAGGAATGTGAATTCTTTCTTTTGTTTTTGCTGTGGAGCCTTGCAAAGTTCTTTGCCCAAAGACGGTTTGCTGATTTCAAGTGAAGCTGTGCTCATTGAAGTGATAATCTCTTATTTGCTTCCAGAGAGGTGTAGATGTAAATAAATTAGTCCTGAATTAGAGTTGGCAACCCTCTGTTCAAGTTCAGGCATGCTCCTGGCACTCATGCCTGCATGCCAAAGAGTTTTTGGCTAATACCTGTCAACAGAAACCCTCACTCAGTGCAGGCATCATGAGCAACCAGTTCCTAGACTGGCTCAGATGGAAAGGATAGTCTTTCACCTCTTTTCCCTATTAATTACAGGGCCAGGTATTGAATTATCCAGAGCCCTGTTAGGAGAGGTGGCCGCTCCCCTAGGAATGGAATGCTGTTTGCCCATCACTCTGAAAGCATCCCTTGTCACCTGAGGCTTATGGTTAAAAATAAAAAACCTTATACATCCAGTGTATTAACAACAGATACGTGCTAGAGACAGGTGTGCAGAAACAAAATAATTCTTTCCTATTTCCAATTAATGCATTTTAATACCTCCCCCTCTGTATTTTGTTGACCTAAAAAATTTTTGAGGATACTCGTGAGAAAGATGAATGCTTCATGGTAAAACTTTATTGAATTATCGTTTTGCAATTAAGATGTTGCATGCCCCCCTTCACAGGGGAACTGGATAATTTGAGTGTGTGCTTGACATTCTTCACTACCCTGCTGTAAATTTCTTGATCAATTAGTTATTCATGACATTTGTTTTAGCATTATTTCTACCAGGTCACTGACCTCTCCACTTTTTAAGGCTGGAACAGATTGATGTCATTTGGATCAGAGTACAGCTGTTCCAGTCAGGGTAAAGACTTCCCTGATGCTTACTGAACTGAAAACAAACCACAGAGTGGAACTTCTGCCTAGCAGGGCCATGTTTACAGCAGTGGAGAAGCCTAGTTTGGCACAGAAGGTGTTTTACCATATAAACCTATACAACAGATGTTTTAGTATTATGATGAGTTTAGGTGATTTGACTCAAATATTAAAAATCTCCAATGTTAATAAATTTCTTAAAACACAAAGTTTGGAAGTTAGGAATCTTGGAAGTAGGTGGGTTTTTTCATATGTGTGGTTTCCTTTCTCATTGCAGAGAAGATCCTATAAAAATATTAATTACTTTAGAACTTTTAAAATTACTAGAAACCAAGAAAAACTAGTTAAATTATAAAAGATTGCCTCTGTAATATATTTAAGCTCATATTTAATATAGAGATATTGGAGCAAGTGGGTTGCTGTGATTTTTGTACTTGAGCATGTTTGGTATGCTTTGTGCCAGCAGTGGGAAAGACGTGGGATTGAGATGAAGATGTAGTAGGACATGGAAGGCAGGAGAAGGAAGGACTTTTTGGAAGGTTGACTCCTAACATAGGGAAGGGAGCTGGCCCAGAGCTGAAACTCCAAAAGAAATGCACACCAGCTGTGAGTGACAGGGCAGGAGGTCAGTGCAAAGGGAAAACAGCAGGAAAAGGCATGAAATCAACAGGTAACACTTGTTATTCAGGAAAGTTCTGGGAACTCTGCTTGCAGCAACTGTGCAAAAAGGGAAGGCAAATGTTCTTGGTGATCCTGATATATGCAGCAAGGAATGTGCAGATTTTGCTGAATAACTGTAGGCATGTTTGATCTTAAGTCCTGTTCGAAGAATAATTTGAAAGGTCTGGTTTGGATGAGACAGAAGATGAATTTTTTTAATGAAGTAGTGATTTGGAATGCTATGCACATACTAAGAGATCCACAGGATGCCTCTCTACACAGGCCAAAGTGTGTGTGTAACTTCAAAATGAAGTATATAAAAGAGACAGAAAGGGACTGACTTGGATTCCTTTTTAAGTTTACAAATAATGAGCTTAGAATAGAGCTGTTTATCTTCACTGTGGGCCTGAATATTTGCCTCCCAAACACAGTTAGTCAAGATAGTATAAACTATTTCTGTTACTCCTTCCTTGCTGCTTGCAGGACAAACGGTGTTATTGTTGTTGTTTTTTAATAAACTGTAGGTTTGTGATTAGGTTCTAGAAAGAAAGCTAAAATTACTTAAATTTTTGTGTGCATGGTCCTCCCCCCACCAAGTTCAAATTTCATATCTGTCTCAGAGAAGGAGCTTCAGTCCCTGGGGCAGCTGCACTTTCTTTTGGGCCAATGCTAGTGTACAAAGGAGCAAGACAGAAATTCACTGATTCTCTTTTTATTATTTCTTTTGCTGAACTTGCAAATGAGACACACCTTATTTAAGACAAACTACTTGATGGTTTCACAAGGTTTCCCCACAAAGTTTTTGCAAAAAGGAGTTTTGCAATTTATGGTACGAGTGTGCACTGAAGCTCTTTGTTGATTAATGAGGAGGAGCGTACGGTGGAAAATTACTTAAAACTATAGTAGAAACTTCCGTTCCCTTCTTCAGCAACAATGTTGAAAGTGGTCCTAGTTTGCTGACTGCTTTAAAAGATATCCTGATAGCAGAGACAGGCATACTGTGTTCCCTTAAAGAAAAAGGAAGAACAGAACCTTGCTTTGTTCTTTAGATAAGACAGTTTCTATTCTGTCATTTCTACAAAGTCTGGAGCTGTGTGCTGGGGGGAATGCCAGGGACCAATTAATCTGTGCCTCTGTGCTAGTGTGAGGTCAAGTGTACCCAGCCCTCCTTAAAACATGTTCTGCTAGAGTTTGCTCTTGAAAACCTCTAGGAATGATTTTCCAGTCTCCCTAGCTAGTGTTAACTTTGTGTTTCATCCCTTTCTCGGTGCCTTCAGAATTCTCTCTAGTATTTCATTTGAGTGCTAGTTATTGGAGATTAAGCTAATGTTCTTGTTTTCCTGTTCCTAGTGGCTATGAAAAATAATTGCTGTCTGTCTTACTTTATTTTGAAAACTGGTATTTTATCTGCCTCTGGCATGGCTTTTTTTTTTTTCCAAATTAAACATGGCAGTTGTTTGGTGGTTTTTACCGCTTCTGTTTGCCTCTGAATTTTCTGTATGAAATTTTGTTGCAGAAGAAATGGGGTCTAACAGATCGGGTCAGCTTTGCTGAGGTTTTATTTGAGCTGTACAAAGAAGATATACACTTGTAATTATAGTATACTTGCAGCTTCCAATTTTGGATTTCCAGTCTAGATATCCAAATGCTATTTCATTTCACTCTGTCCTTTCCAGAGCCCTCTTGCATCCTCTCACTTGGTTTTCCTATACCCCTCGCAAGGGTGTGAGTTTTACTGTAGTGTTCCTCTGGTTTAACATGAGCTCAATCAAGGCAGAGGGAGATCCTGCTAAATGCTAAAGGGAAACTAAATTCCTTAGCAACCTTTTGACTCCTGCAAAAAGGTAAGCGAAAAAAAAAGCACACCAGACTTTCCTGTGGGATTCAGGAGGGGCTCAGAGGTGTAAACACCAGTCAGACGATTATGATAATCTTTAAAATTTCACCCTGCATTTCCTACACCCATCTTGGTTCTCATGGCTGAGATAGGGCAGGAATATTTTACTTAATGCCAGATGTCTCTCTCTAAAGTTTTTTAAAATTACTGATGATATCATATTACCTGTGTAGATTTCTTGATTAAATATGACTGTGGAAAAACAGTGTAAATGTTATTTCTAGTTTGGGATTCCCCATCAGTCCTTGCCTTTGTTCACCTACTTTGCTTTACCCTTCAATACAATGTCCTGTGCTCCTTATTAGCATTTGGCAGCAAACATTTGCTTTTTCCCACCACAGGTATTTATTAAATCAGACAAAAAGCTAGGAAATCCCCCACCACATCTGTGATCAAGGTTTATTATAAAGGCCTAACATTTGTAAAAGATACACCTCAAGACATTCCAAGGGATGTCTGTTGTAAGGAAAGAAAATTGACTGAAATAATGCTCTTTTAAGCATCTCTCTCTTCAAAACAGGATCCCTTGCTTGTTTATCCCTGTATCCTTGCAGCTACAGGGAACAGTGGCCGTAGCAATAGCAGAACAATTAAAAAATTTTGGTCGCACTCCTAAGTGTTGAACAGAAGAAAATAGTTCACTTATGCTGTGTGAGTGGAACAGCCAGTTTCTCTCCCAAGGAGAATAAGCACAAAGCTGAACTGAAATTAGTCATTGTTTGTTGCATTTGCATTCAGCAGGAGTGCTGTGCATGGAGGGCCTGTGGTGCTGAATCACTGACTGTGGTTTGCTTTCCTACAATAGTGAGAGGTGATGGGTATGAATAATGCTAAGGTCTGAATGTGTATAATTCTTATGCTGTCTTTATTCTCATGGATATGTGGGACCCTGCCATGTCAACAGCAATTCCCCTCTTCCCTGCTTCATCCCCATCAGTCATTTCTAAGGCTATTTGCATGTGAATCCCTATGGGCACCTCTGACAACACTGGGGCTGACCTACTAAAAGTAGGTCTCCTAGGCTTTCAATCATCTTGCCACACATAATAGCTACATAATCCTGCCTGCCTGCAAGAAAATGACGTGTACACTGAAGAAAAGGGCAGATGAAGTCTCTCCCTCTGAGTAACTGCTCAGATAATCCGTGCTGGTGGTAGCAACAGATCTCAGAGAAGTTATGAAGATCAACTTCCTGTTGTGCTGATACCATCAACTAAATTGCTCGAGGTATTGAATGCACTCATTAAATTAAGAAAGGGTCCATGTTCCCCTATCTATTCTCTTGGGGACTCCTCTGCATTACCCTGCTTTTGAACTTGTATCTCTGCTGGCATTCACAACTGCTCAATGGAGTTCATTCTTCTCCTTAAGGCAGATGTGTTATTAGGTCATGGACATTAGATAGTATCACCTGACAGCTAAGCCAAAGTTTGGCTGCAGAAACCTTGTCTGAGGGTCGGTTGGTAGCACAGCATATTGCAGTGTGGAAGGTGCAGGTTTCAGAAGGGTAACATCAGAAAGTGTCATGCTAAACACTGGTGAGGATTTGGAGCTCTTATTTCTGCAGAAGTGGAGTTTCACCCACAGTCTTTTGTAACGATCTCACCACAGATAGCAATGAGAAAGCAGAATTGTGGCCTCTGTAAAGCTGTTTTCTTGTAGAGGAGGGTGCTGTGAGTGCAGCTGTTGCTGGCAACTAGAATGGCTTGGAATTAGGTTAGGCAAAGTGGAATTCACATACGGAGCGTGTGTGGGGAAAGATTTGTGAAAAGCAAGTTGTAGGAAATTGTATGAAATACCGTTTGGAGAAGTGTGTCCAGATTCATTAACATGGAACATAATTAATAGTCTGCTTGTGCTGAAGCACTTGTGGTTATATAACAAACATAGGCTTAATGGGACAATATGTAGTGCTATCTCAGCAGGATGACTCCATACCCTGGCACAAAGACACTAAGTATGAGCTGATAGTTTTCTATACTGCCCCTGTCAAACTTTCTAGGCATTGCACGGTGCAACCCGGTGCATACCATGAGAAGTTAGGAGCAGTAGCAGTTGTATTTTTTTCACTTTTAATTATAGGGTTAATGAGTTCTTGGAAGTTTTAGTGAATGGAATGTGCTCCTGGTCATTTTCCAGTCGAGCAGAGAAAGTCAACAAAGCTTATTTTTCAAGGTGCTCACTTGGTAATGTTTGAAATAGTGTGAGAGGGTGCTCCAGAACATTGTTGTCTGAGTGCAAATGAAAATATGACAGATAGATAAAAAATAAAGGGTAAAATGATCAATTTTACTTTCTCTGGAAGCATTTATTCTTCGTCTCCTCATGGAAGAGTCTTTACCATTACAGAACTGTGCAGAGAAAAAAGGCAAACACCTAAACTTTGAGGTTATGTAGTCTGCTACCACTGCACCTTCTGACACTAAGTTTTTCCAGGTCCTGGATGTTGGCCACTTTATTCTAACACTCTCTTTTCTGATAGGGTTTCTAGAGACTTTCTTTTTTTTCATGACACAGTTTTGGTCAGATCTATCTACGGATATAATTGGGGATTTTATTTTCTCTTCTCCTAGCTCACCTATTTAAAAAAAAATTGAGGGATTTTAACCTTATTAGGAACCAAACTGACTTTTCTAGAGTTCTTGTGCTCGTTGTACAGAAGCATTTTACTTCTGTAACTTGGGAGATGTTTGATAAATTGCTTATTCATGTCAGCTTAGGCTCTGAAAGTAAGAGTTTAACCGACATCTTCAGTTTCAGCATAGAAAACCTTGTAATTTTCTTGTAAAAGAATATTCTCTTCTTGAAATAACTTCCTGAGTGTTTTTGAGTAGATTTCCTGTGATTTCTTTTTTCCATCCTCACTGGACTGTGAGGCCAGCTGTCCTACTCTTCTAAAAGTAGGACTTCTGGACAATAAAGTAAAATAATTGGAATATATGAAATTAGTAATAAAGTTGCTGATTTTTTAACATCTTTTTTTTTTTTTGCTAAAATATATTACAACACACACGTGTAAGTAAATGGTAATGGTTTAGGGGTTTTTCTATGGTTTAAATAAATAATTTGCTGATTTTTCATTTTTCCTGCTCTGGGCATGGCTTGGGACAATAGAGACTATTGTCTTAAAGATGCTTCAACATTTGCATACAAATATTCTCATTTGCTTCAAAGATAGTAACAACCTGTGAAAGTCAAAGTTCTGTTTAAGTCTTTGCAGAAGCATGGTTATTGTTTCTGTTCTTTGACTCCTTTGAGGATACGTGTTCCACATCCTCCTTGAACAAACTGTTCTAAAGCTGTTCTATACTTGCAGGTAGAAGTCAGAGTTTGTGTTGTTTGCAGTGATCCAAGTCCCTCTCGCTACTCATGTCAGAAATAACAGATTGCAATAACTACTGTATTTGAAGAATGCCACAATTTTTCAAGCTCACAATTCTCTTCCATGTTTCCTGCTCTCAGCCCCACAGTTTTTTTGAAAATTAAGGAATTGAGTGTCTGTCAGGCTGCATGTACTATATCCTGTTTGGGACAGGAAGGCATACTGGGTGTTAGCTTGTGTCAATTATCATCCCTTTCCCTGCGGTCAGAACAGCAAACTTCACATCTCAAATTCACGTGTGCATTTTGTTTGTATGCTTAGAATCTATTTTTTAGCCAAAAGGGAAAAGTGAAGTTTATGACTGTTAATTCTAGAAGTAGCTGATAAAAATTAGGATGAATTTACAATGCATTCCAACAACCAAGACTCAGTCCTTGGAATATCTCATTGAGATTCTTCTCAGGTCTTACATTTATGGACAAAAATAACGGGAGAGTAGATGAATTCTTTATAATTTTTTAAACAAGAAAACAATTCCAATATTGTAAATTTCATGGTAAAAAGGGAAAAAAAACCCCAAACAACAAACCAGTCTGAGAGAGAG
The DNA here is from genome assembly GCA_013399195.1 of Dicrurus megarhynchus. Classification (NCBI taxonomy): domain Eukaryota; kingdom Metazoa; phylum Chordata; class Aves; order Passeriformes; family Dicruridae; genus Dicrurus; species Dicrurus megarhynchus. The sequence goes on from VXAD01005369.1 coordinate 773,880, forward strand.
AATAAGCAATGAATGGTTAAACCTGATATTCTTTAACAGTCAGCAAATCATCTTCCTTCTGGTCATCTTTAAAGAAGACAATATTGTTCTAAAAATACTGGAAATGTACCTTACTGTTGTTTGTCTTGTGAAAGGAGGACGTTGAAAAAGAACAAGTAAAAGAAGAGTTTTTCTGTTTTGTGCATATTCTACTACTTACCACATAATCTTGAGGACAATGCCTTGATGTTATAAAAAGACAGTTAGAAAGCATGAAGGACTTCTGTGCTTTCTGCTTGGAGCATGTTCTTTCCTGAACTTCAACAAAATAAGGTAAAAACTAATGGATTTTTCTTTTTTTCTTTTTACTTCCTGGTGGAAAAGAGGGTATTTATAACATCAAAGACTACCACAAAAAAAAATCTGCTGGTTCTGTCATACAATCCAAAGGGACTAAATTGAGTGCTGAGTATTTTGTGGGCTGTGATATTTCTCTGTAGGTAGTACCTGGCATCTTTTTCACAGAGGATTTTAATTCCTCGGGTTGTGTGGTAGAAGTGGTGCATCCATTTTACAGTCCAAGGCCAAATTTATGCTTTTTCAAATGTGGTATAAATACGCAGGTGCTTTTTATTACCTAAGTTATCAAAACATACCCAAATTACTGAAGAAAGTTAATTCTAGTCAGAACCTTTCAGGCTTTGTATTTCTCTGGTGAATAACTGGTTTTCTTTCACTGGAAAAACCTGATTTGAGCAAGGATTCTCCTGGGACTCTGTGCTTTCTCCTGGAAGAGATGGGTCTGACTGTTGTGAGAGACTCAGGAGACAGTGCAATGCAGGATTTCTTCTGTGAGAAAGCACAGTCTTCCTTTGTGATTGGAGGAAATGATTCCTGTTTCCATGTTATTTTACATGCTGTGACGATGGATAAATCCATTAATTTGTATACTTTATACTAGACTAAGGAGAGAGAATAGTGTTAACAACCAGGCTGTGCTTTCTGAAAGTCCAATAAAAAAAACTTCTAAACCTTTAAAACAAATAAAAAAATTAAAGCCTGTGTGTCAGAACTCTTGGGATGCTGTTGTTCTTCTGGAAAATCTACCTTTGCCAGTAAATGTTTTAATTTATTAAGAATGATCTGACTATTTCTCTTTTACTCTGAGAACTAGTTGGTGTTTTTTCTCTTTGTTATTGAGTCTCTTAAGTTCTCCTTCATTTTTACTGAATATTCTGTCCTTTAAAGTGACAGTAATTTACAGAAATATTTAAACCATTACTCTCTTTCTTAATGAAATGTCATTTATACAGACCCTCCTTGAACAAGTGTCACAAAATATGTATTTCTTCTCTTTACCTATAACTTTGAGCACTCTGATGTTTTCAAACTTTTCTTCACAACCATAAAGTCATAAAGCTAGAACTAATTATTTTCAAATCAAAAAGAAATGAAAGCTGAATTGTTCTTGTAGATATTCTGAAAACAAAATTTTATTCCCCAGCAAACTCTAGTTATAGGATTTGCAATAAAATATTAGCGAGAAAACATTTAAGGATGATTTCAAGGACCCATCATAAGTTGGCATCCAAGCTATGAGTTACCCTAAAGAATTCATCCAATAGACTCCTGTAATAAATACACTGCAATACAATAGATAAACCTAACTTATGTAAGATAACGCTTGTTCTATCTATACGAACACACAGGACTTGATGACCTAGTCATAAGTTTAAAATTAGGGGTAGCATTGTTTGTTACTTTTAATTATTTTTCTTAAATATTGCTGGTGGTAGCCTTTCAGCACCTCTTGTATGGTTCCCTTCCAAATGCCTCGTGCCATGTGTAGATACATAACAGAATAGCAGACTGTGGCTGTGCCTTGAAGGACTGTTTTCTCTTGGTAGTTCTTTGGAACTCTGATGAAGTTGGACTCTTTTTTGAAAAGCAACACCTGAAAGGGAAATGCATAATGTACATCCTATGGTTAGCATATATTTCCTGTGATGAATAGTCTGAGAAAGTGGTGAATTTTAGCCAAAAGCTGGATGCCACAGGACCATGCTGTGCTGGTTTTGGGTGGGGTAATTTTCTTCTCAGTGGCTGGGACAGGGATATGTTTTGGATTTGTGCTGAATCCAGGGCTGATACTATAGAGATGGTTTTGTTATTGCTGAGCAGAGCTTACACAGAGCCAAGGCCTTTTCTGCATTTTTACTGCCCTGCTGGTGAGGGGACTGGGGTGCATGAGAGGCTGGGAGGAGACAGAGCTCAGACAGCTGACCTCAACTGACCAAAAGAATATTCCAGACCATATGACACCATGCTCAGCACATAAAATGAGGGGAAGAAGAAGTTTGAAGTGATGCCATTTGTCTTCCCAAATACCTATTGCATGTGATGGGGCCCTGCTCTCCTGGAGATGGCTGAACACCTGCCTGCCCATGGGAAGCAATGAATTAATTCCTTGTTTTGCTTTATTTGTGTGTGTGAATTTTGATTTCCCTATTAAAGTAGCTTTATCTCAACTCATGATTTCTCCATCTTTTACCTTTCCAGTTCTCTCCCCAGTTCTGTTTCTGGGGGAGTGAGTGAGTGGCCCTGTGGAGTTTGGTGGCTGACTGGGGTTAAACCACAACACAGTTATAGGTAAAAGTAAGTAACTGATCCAATCCTCAGAAGGAGAATAAGTAAGAGAAGGATCTACTATTGCTGTTGAAAAATTTTTTTTAAAGGTTATGATTCTAATAATTCAGAGAAAAGACAACTGCTTCTTCTCTTGAATATCCTCTGACTCCAGCTTTGCATGTCCTTTCCCAAGTATGCTGAAGAGGAAGAATGTTTGTTCTGAAATATAACAATAATCTTGCCCCGACTTTAAGAATAATTGTCATTCAACTGCAGCTACTGAGGTCATGTGCCATTTTTATCCCCTTACTGTAATATAATCTCATCTGTCTCCTGATGCAGAAAAATCCAAGATCAGGCTAGGTCTCCCTCTTCCTTGGTGTTCAATCATCTAGTTGATATGGACTCATTATTAAATTGTTTTATGAAAGAAAAGTGGGGAGCAAATAACTGCAACACAATGAAATCTATTATGCTAAAGATGTAGTGTGTGGGTGCACTTCCCCTCTCCCCTGTAGTGTAGTGTGGAAGTATGCCTGGAAACCGCAGTTATGGGACGCAACAAAAAAACCCCAACAACTCGGGGTAATAGAAACTGGTTCTCCTCTGTCAAAGGAACAAAAGCAGGGGAAAGACTGCTAAAGCAAACATCTTGGATTGTGGCAGCAGAACTTGAAAGACTGGACCTGCCTAACACAGTCTGCAAGTCCTTGCTGAATGAATTTGTACAAAGCGCTAATGAAGACAAGCAGTCCATTTAGGCGTGCTGGAAGGCTCCCATTCAGCCAGCAGCTGGCATGAATGTTGTCAGTCAGAAGACACAAGCAGATGACAAATAACTGAATATGTGGAGAAAATGAGATGACAATGAGCTGATTTCTCATTAACACTTCTTTTCTTCTTCTTTAGATATTATAAACACATTATTCAGGGTTGGTTGTAATGGCCTCCTAAATGCCAATAAGTCACACTGAAGAAGTGTGCAGATGGGAAGCTGCTGCTGGATGGGAGGACAGTCCCTCTCCGCTGGAGCTGGGCACTTTGCATCCCAAGGTATTCACAACACTCTGTTCTCCCACAATAAATTCTGTGGAGTACAAGGAAAGAAAGTCCGATGTAAGCAGGATTGCTCTGAAGAACTAACAGACTTTTTTGCTCTGATTACAAAAAAAGGACCATTTTTATGAAAACTAGGGGAAAGTTTACTATCAAGAGTAGAGCTGGAAGAATACTTTAAACTGCATTATCAAAGTAGAACAGCTTTTCTTCATATCTTTTCTTCAGTCTTCACAGATTTTTGCATGTTCTTTTTCTTAGAGTAATGGAAACTATCAAATAACTGAGAATTAAAAGCAATTCAAAGTGTTAAATAATTGCCTAGAGAGGCCTGCTGTATACCAGCAGTATAAATGGCCCTGGACTGCAATGCTTCGGATTCAGCCTCACACCCAGTGAGACAAACAGGACTGTTGGACACAATGGTTAATTATTCACTCTAGAAACTGGAATCCAGTATAAACAGGATGTTTGCAGTGAAATTATGATGTCTTCAAATGTCTGAAAGCTGTCTGAGATTTGATGTTTGGTTCCAGCATATTTGGTTCTCAAAGTGGGTTGGTTTTTTTTTTGTTATAATGTAGGCTCTCCAGTTTAACACGATGGAAAGGTGTGTGTGCGTCTGTTCATACACATAGATAGATACCCACATGGTCTATCTTGCTGCTTATGCTTCCCAGTGGAGAGGATTGCAGTGGTCAGCTGATAGATCCAGTCCTTCCACATGCTTCAAATCTGCCACAACTGATTCAAATTGTTAGTTATCCAGCATTTATAGTACTATTTTCTCTCCCTTCTCTTTCTGTGTACTCATCAGTAGCCTGAAGTGCCTACAGGCACTTGAAAATCCCACTTGGTGCTTATTTACTCTTATGAAATCATGTTGAAAATATAACCCTTAGCCATTTTACATCTACGAAGGAGGATGATACTTTCTTTAATGAAGGAATTTTTCACAGCTGGGGGAATGTGGTCTGCCCCAGTAAAACCCAGCATGAGGTTAAAAACCAACAAACCAACCAAAAGATCCATTTACTGGGTCTCCTTTCAGTGCACTCAGCTGTGCTTGAGTGTTGAGTCTCTTTCCCCATGTGGTGGGAGGCACCTGTGTTGGCTGCACAGTCGTGCTGTGGAGGTGTTTATATTTTTCTGACTCTGGGAAGTTAAAATTTTACAGTGCACTAGAGATGATGTAACTTCAGACTGCTGCCAAAAGGCTCCTTTTGTGTGTCTCCCTCCCCTTCTCCATGTAGGTTTTCTGAGTGCTGAGCCAGCTGTGCTCCAGCCAGGGCTCAGGGGTTCAGGCTCCAAAAGGTGCATTTCTTCTGCCCCTCTCTGCACTCATTGCTGCTTATAATATTTCCACATGCCTGCACAGAGGCTATCAACAGCAGAGAGGAACTCGGGCACACTTGTGTGCAGCACCTCATCAGCAGGTTCCTCTGCCAGGCTCCACTTCCATTTGGGTGGGTGCTGGTGTGGCCAGACCTGGTTATCGAAACTCCACTTTCTCCTTTTCAAGTTGAATTTTTGATGTATTGTGGCCTCATGAATACCCTGAATGACCAGTGATAAATAAAGCAAAAAACCCAAATAAACAGAAAAAAACACTCAAACCCACCCTCTCCCTGCCAACTCCTTAGACATAACGTGTTTTCCTTCTAAAAAGCCCAGTGTTCCTGAGAGATGCTAACTGGTGCTCTATTATGCGCTGGATTATGTGGGGATTTAGATCTCTGCATATTTTAGCCGTGTCTGTATCCATGAACACACATTGAATCAGCTCTTTTTTCCTCTGTGTCAAAATATATGGTGGCAGTTCATGAAAATAACATCTGCCAACAACAAGTACGCCAGGCAGTGAAACAAGAGCTGCACTGCAGGCACTGAGCTGGGCCTGGTTCAGCCTTTTGCAGAATGGCAAATTTTTTTGCACCGTGAATGCATAACATATCTTCATAATAAGTAATGGTTGTTGCAGTGTTACCTTTTTTAAAGGTTTTTAAAGTTGGTTCTGTGTAACTTGTAACAAAACAGATGCCGGCCTTTACTACCTGTGCTGTTAAAACACCATCCTTTGCCTTCATGATTTTTTATTCATCATAAAACTAGTTTAATTATTGTTCAATATTTTTGTACCTTGAAATCCAAGATATATTGGCACTGTAAAAAATAAGCTTGAAGTGATATCCTATCCTTGGATAACTTGTACCCCGTTCTGCAAAAACTGTAGTTCATTTTATTTCTAAGTGATGCTTCTTATTGATTTTAGTGTTGCTCTCTGAATAGCAATCACATGGTTAAATAAGTATATTGAAATTATCTTAATCAGGAAAATAAGAAAATGACAGAAATAATGAGCAAAGAGGGGTGAAGATAGAGAAGGATGCATATGGGGTTAAATCCCTGCCTAGGATGAGCTTTCTTTTTGCTTCCTGCTTCTGCCATCAACTGCTTGTGTGCCCACCTTTGAAGCAAAAGAAATGTAAAATGGACTGTTTGGTTGGTGTTTTTTTTATGGTTGGTTGGGTTTTTATCTGATTTATCTGATTGCAAGTTCTTCAGCTAGAATATCTTACTGTTGATGTGTATGCCAGAGAGTACATCCTGGGGTCCTAATTTGGCTACATACTCAAAATAGTACTGTAATAGTGTTTAATGATGATCATGATGGGAAGATATAAGTTTAGCACTACACACAGCAGATAAATTTTGGGAATGCTGTTGCTTTCATGATATGGGTGATGTTGATGGCATTCCATCATTCTGGCTATCGATAGCCACTTTTGCTCTCATTTTGTATAGAGGAATGTTTTTTGTATTCATTTTTCCCCAAAGGAAAAATGGTTGCACAGTCCTGGAGAATTACACTAAGGGGAAATTAGCTGAAGCTGGTCTCATCTGAAACCTGCCTACAGCATCATGAATTCTGTGGGTTGTGCCAATGTGTGGTTGAGACTATCAGGAATTTCCCAGGTTAGACTTGTAATTTGCAAGCAATTTTTTGAGTGATGATCCTGTAGATTTAAATATCTCCAGGGTACAAGCACTGGAATAGTATAAAATTATTGCTCTGAGTGTGGGGACAAAAAAGCATATACGAAACAAAGAAAAATTCTGTGAAGTAGCCGATTTTGGTGGTAAAAGAATAGACAAACAGGCACATAAGCCTTTTGTTGGAAATAAAACAGAAGGAGCAAATTTGAAATTTTAAGATACAAACTCACTGTAGCCTGTCAACAGGAATAGTGCCATGAGGAATTTAAAAAAATAAATCTTTTCTATTGCAAGAACTCTGTCTGTCTGCAGCACATGTGATGTGATAAAGGATTTTCTTTTCTGTGTGGTCCCATTTGATTACAATGCTAGGAGAGCCTGGCTGCATTCCATATATAATTAATTACAGCTTTGGTTTTAGTTTGCAGTGGGGCCAGGCTGCCTCTGCCCCTCGCGCTTGTTCACATCTTTAGATATCTTTCCACCATGCCAGCTGGTGAATGAATGGAGCCTTTCACAGCGAGTCTAATAGGCATGAATGGTTGAGTCATTGTCCCGGCTGGCTCTCTAGTTAATCTAGTGACAAACAAGGTTGGAGCTTGCTGCAGTTGACATTCTCTTTATTGCCTGCATTTTCAGCGTAAACACTGTGTGTAAAGGGATTTCATCTTTTTGCCAACTTGTTTCTGCTTCTTGCTGGTTTTGAAAGGGATGTATTCTTTATGAAGAGGTAGCAGTGAAAACTAGTACATGTTAGGTTCATTTGTTTACTCCTAGTTTCCAGCAAAGCAGACAGTTGAGTGCCTCAGGTTGTGTGTTTAGGTTCCAAGTTTTATGATTTTTTTTTATTCCTTCCGAGGTTCAGTTCTTTCTGCATTGTATGTGGAGTTAGGTACACCAAGGTATTGCTTTAATTCCTGCCTGGTTGCAAGGATGTGTTTCTGAACTCTTACTTATTTTTGCAGTATACAAGCTTAAATAAAATTTAAAATGTAGGTTTATTTTCTTGCAGATAAATGCTATAGATGTGAAAAAAGATTAATTTTTAATACTCTCCTGATACATGCAAAAAGCAGAAAATGTAATCTGACTAGGAAATTCCATAACAATACAAAATGTCTTTTCTATGAGTATTTTCAGTTAATTTGAAAAAAACCATTTTTTTTCTGAAATTCTTCTGATACTCCTCTTATTAAATACTAAAAGTTAAACTAACTTTAGATAGCATGTAGTAAAAAAAGTTGCCAGAAATGCAAATAACTTCCATGAAGTGTTTGAAAACCAAGCGTATTTTCATAAATGCTTTTGCTTTATCATGATATCTAAAAAGTTGGGGGCTTTTTTAAAAACATTTTCTGAGGTCAAGGAGGAAAGGGAATGTGTGTGAACTTCTCATTTCCCTATTTTCTAGTTCTGTAAAAATCATAGAAGGGAAAGTGAATCAAAAGGACAAAACCAACGTCCAGCAAAACTGTTCACTGAGGGTCTTGTCATTTATGGAGCCAGGAGGCAAAAATGCAGTTCTGGCAGTTGCTTTTCTTCTGTAATGAATTGTGTGTAGTACAAAACCAACCAACCAAAAAAAAAAAGAAAAAAAGCAACCCAAAGAAACAAAGAAAACAACTCAGTGACCTTTTCCTAGCTGTCCTACAGGAGAAAGCTGTTTTGCAATGAGGAGTGCTGTCACTGCGGTAATGTCCTTCCGTGTAACCCGGGTGTGATGCAGGCATGCAGGGAGTGGCCGTGGCACTGTCAGGGGCCTTTAATGTGCCTGGGCTGATCAGTACCACCACCCACATTGCTGGGGGGTCACTTCGTGCTCTGCTCTCCTCAGGAGAAGCCTGGGGGAGGGAAGTATCCTGAGCGGCAGCATGGGGGTGTCTGGGCTGCCAGGGAGAAGCAGGATGTGTTCCAGCGCCTCTTGGATAGAGGAGCCATGCTCTTTGCGCTTTACCAGATTATCCTCAATTGCAGTTCTTGTACACTTGCTTCCTTGTTTTAACAATAAACTTCCAACTTTCTGGAATCTCCCTGGGCCTCTACCTATCGCTGCAGTTATAAATGAGCAATATGTGTGTGTCACAGTCCTTAATAGGCCCAATCTTGATTCACACAAACATACTGCAAGTTGAAGGGTTTGTCTGGAGCAGGCGCTGTCAGAACTGTACTGTAGAGGAACTGGGAGCAAAAGTCTCATTAATGCTAAAGGAGAGGTTTGCCTAATTCCCTGCTAACCATGCTGAAAATCTTCCCCAAGAGACACAGTTTAACAGTCATAATTTAATTTCATTTGCATTAGCCATCTTTGCGTAATTAAAAATGTATATAAAAAAGTGGAAGGCACAGAGAAAAGAACTGTTAAACTCTTCAGTATTTGGGGCTTGCTATGACATTTCACCAGTGCAGTAAGAGCAGGAAGAAAACAGCCCATGTTGGTTTTCCTGTCCATTAATCTGAACATTAATCCCCCCTCCAAAAGATATATTTGAAATGTGGTGTTCCAGAGTAAAATGGGGAGTGAGGTGCCAGGGGGCATGGAGAAGGATTCATTCCTTGCTTCATTCTCTGTGGGATCTTCCTCAAGAGCTGCACATGAGTCGTAGGCTGTGTCCTTCAGTCTTGCTGTGCACCACTGATATTAGCTTTCTGTTCCAGGAGTCTCTGGGACTAAAGGTCACAGGCTAAATATTATTCTGTTCTGTATTAGGAAAGTACAATTTGAAACCTGACTAAAAGAAAAATCTGACATCCAAAGTTGAATGATATTCATAGAGATTGCTAAAATCTCAGCGAATGAAAGAAGCAATTTTTTTTTTTTAAAATTCTGCCTTTTCTGCAATAAGTAGCTACTTGAGTAGGCATTACATTCTGCATAGGAGTTTCCTGCAGAGGGTTCACTGCAGATCTGTTTGCATTAAGGAATACCTTGGAAGGATTAGGATAAGACTCTTAGCAGGCTAAGTCTCTAGAGGACATTCTTGATAACATGTGACTGGCTTCTGACTTTTGACCGTACCCTTTAAAGTGCTGGCATCAGGATAATTATCACAAGGCTCCATAGACTATCAAAATTTTAAAATATTCCCTCCAATTGCAATTTTGTTCACATGGAAATGAAATATGACATATGTAGAAGTCATTATTGGTGGTGATACTTCATGATGACATAAAAATAGTGCTTTTCAAACACTGTATCTTGATCCAAAGAATAACCTTAATTGAAAGGTTATCAATCAAAAAAGACTACAACGAGAGCAGAAATGAACAGAATTCTGGATATGACTATTCCTGGTCCTCTTCTGATTTCCCTATCTCACCCATCACCCTTTGATTCACACCAAGGAGGGGATCTAAAAGATGGTTGCCTTGCATTCATGCTGCAAGGCATCCCTTTTTCTTCACTGTCAGCAGTGATGCATCTCCACTAGTGCAAGCACAGTCCACTCTGAGGCACTTTTCTGTCACCTTTGTGGAGATGAGCCAAAAATGTTTACATGAGGTTTAGAATTAAAGTCTAGCAGGCACCTGACATGCTCCCACTTGTTTCACTCAGGGCTGTTCCTGAGGTAACAGCAGCTACCATCTTTTCAGGAGAAAAAAAAATACTGGTCACACCCAACTACCCTTAGAAATAGACCTTCAGAAGCAAATACAGAGCAATTCTGCATTTATTCCTATGCCATTTTAAACAGAACTAGTAAGTTTTTGTGGGACTTTAATATTATTCTTTTTTTTTCTCACTGAAAACAATCACGTTTATTCTGCCTAAAGAGAAGATTTTTGTTAAATCCCCTTGCAAATGGTCCCTGATCTCTGTTTATATTTCCAAATCTTTCTTCCTTCCCAGCAGAGTGAGTCTGAGGGAGGAGCAGAATCACTATGGCAGCATAGGCTGCTTCCCAGACGTGTCAGAGAAACCTGCCAAGTTTCTTGGGTTCATTGTGAGTGGTGCTGAGATTCTCCTTTGTGTTTGTCACGTAATCAGTTGAAAATAGCAGTATTTGAATGAGGATTTCACACTCCCTTATTCTGTCCCTGGCAGGGCCACTTGTGTTTCCTCATCTGTGTCAGTCTTGTGCTTGTTCCTGGGAGGATGGAAAGGAAACAGTGGGGCAAAAGCCTTCTTAATTTGCTTCTGAAGACAAAGGTCTCATCATGCCTCTTGTACTGGAGCACTGATACGAATCGAAACAGCAGCCCTCTGAGAGTGTTCAAATGGGGTTTTCTGGAACTGCGACTCATTTGTTTTCTCATTGGAAGGTCAGGAGGGCTCAGGGAAATTGGTAGCAGCAGATCAGTCCTGTCGACACTGCAAGACCCAGCTGTTTTTTTAAATTGTGTCAGTGGTCAGCACCCCCAGCAGAGCAGCTATTGCTGTTCAGCCAGCCAGTCCTGGGAGCAGAGAAACTCTCAGTGATAGATGCTCTTCTTGTAGGCTGTGTTATTGCCATCAGGAAAACACTTCCACAGCTTAGGCAGGATGTGCTTACGTCAATCTGTCAGATTTATTTCCAAGCTCTGTTTTAGGGTCATACTTTCAAATTTCAGCTGGGAGATGCTGGGAAGCCATTCCTGATCTTGGGTTATATACTCTTGCAGGCTGAGAGCTATGGGAGTGTGATAATACTTTCGAAACACCTGCCCCTCAGTAATGTGCATCCACGAGGGATACCCTTGTGCCTGATTTTTGTGGCATCCTCACAAGTATTCAGCTCTGCAGTGTGGACAAGCCCTTAGCCTCCAGCTGTGTCAGCTGTTTCTTGTGGTGATGATACCAAGCCAAGAGAATGATGTAGCACCTTTTCTCATAAGTGTGAGTGCTTTGTTTTTGGGATATCCACTGGAGAATATATGTGGTGCTAGATGCCTGTACCCCAGGTTTTGATGTGTGCCTGTGTTTTAATTACTCGATGTACCTTACAGGCTACTCTGGTGATTCCCTGTGAAATGGCTGAGTTTGGAGCCAAAGCTGCCTCCGTTATATGCTTTAGAATTATCCTCCAGAGGTATCCATTTCTTTCTACTGACTGTAGGGGAAACTTAAATTCTTAGCATAAGTTCAATTGACTCACCCTGTTGGTCTGTATACCTTTGCAGTGATGAAGTAAGTCATCTGAATTCACCCCATAGTCTTTGAAGTGCTTAATTTACAGGCTTTTGTTGCATTGCTCATTTGTTACATGCCATTTTTCTCCCTTTTGCAGCGATAGCAACAAAGAAACCCTTATTTCAGTGCAATTCCATCAGTTGTGTATAGAAATAGAACAAATACTTGGGAAATCAGAACAGATGCCAGAAGGGCCTTGTGGCAATTTCTATTCAAATGTCAAAAGGTGCCATTACATAATGCAATATCTTTACTGAAATGAATAAACTATGATTTAATTCAAGACCTTTTGTCTTTTATATCTTACAATTAAATAATAGATGCATAAAACTAAAATAAAAATATTTAAAAGAATGATGTTTGGTTAATGAGGCTGTGAAATTGAGGCCAGTTTCTGATGCACAGCATCAAAAGTTTTCCCTCTTGATTTAGCAAAGCAGTAAGAGGCAGGTTCATATCAGCTGATCTGATCCAGTCCAACTTTATATTGTAATCCCAGCTGCTCCCCCTGCTCAGTTTCAATTTCTGTATTACTGCCCCCCCCC
>VXAD01005369.1:786566-979743 GCA_013399195.1 Dicrurus megarhynchus
GTCTCCTTTCCTCCTTCCCTCTGTCTAAGACTGTAGACAGCTCAGGAAGGGTCACTATCTGCTCAGAGAAGCACGGACACTAAAGATAAGTATCTGTTCGTACTTTTCCTGCCTTAGACTCATACCCCCGCTTTGTAAGAACCTCTCTAGGATCTCTAGTTATTATAAGAAAAGAGTACTTTTTTCCATTAAGAAGTGCTTTCCATATTGTTTTTCTTTTTTTTTTTTTTTTACCATGATTAGATAATTCTCTGGAAGTGTGGAGGGGTGTTGGAGTGCACTATGTGCTGGAAGAGAGATAGGCCCTGAAGGCCGGAGAGAGAGCCTCTTTCTCAGACCCGAAGATGACCCTGGGAGTGCATCCAGGTCACCAGGGATGGGCTGAGAGAGGATTGTGGGTTTCTGGACAGTGTTGGACCTATGAGACGTGATAATTGTAGTTAGTGGCCTTATAGGGTATTGTTTACCTATTACTATAATAGGCAATTTCTGTGCACTACCCCAGGTGATTGGGTGACACTGAGGTGAACATCTTTCCTGTTTATATGATGTGATATCCTGTTAGGTACTGGTAGTTAGGGGAATTTTGGGTGCGCAATAAAGGCTTTGCACCTTTTCCACCGTGTGTGCGGAGTCCATGCCCTTGCGTGATTACTGCAAAGGGGTCTCCCTCTGTTCTAACCAAAGGCTTTAGCCACACTACAAAAGCTTCTCTGCGTAGGATTTTTACAGCCTGTAAGCTCCTATAGGTTTCTTTCTTTATACAGGTTTTCCAAGGAGTTATTCTGCTTTTACTCATGGCTGTGGGTTTTTTGGGGCTTTCCCCCCACCAAATGCTTTTGAGACAACTACCTGAATTAGCTTCGACCCCGGCTCCCTCATTCTCAATTCCCTCCTAATCCTTCCTCACTGAGGGAATGTTTTCTTTATAAGCAAGGAGCAGCCCAGAAATGCAGCCCTGCAGCTTTTATGCACTACAACTGTCACATGTACCTCCCTGAACAGCCAGATTAAAGGAAGCCAGTTTCCAAAATGTTAAATGTTAGCAAAGATCACCCAGCACATGCTTGATGTGCCATCTGTTAAAAACGAGAATGAGGCTTTAATGGAGGAAGAAGGGGATAAATCCTGTTTAATACTCTGTGGTCTGCATGTCCTGCCATAACATGATTTTTCAAACTACTTCAGGTTTCCTTTGCAGATTTGACTTTCAGCCTTTTCCTAACACATGCAAACAGACTTTGCAGCTGCTTCTGTACCACATCTCAGGCATTGGTCATCTCTACTGTCCTTCTAGCTGGAAGTGTGGTGCTGAGTAGTCCCAGCTGCTCTTCGAATAGATGAAGTTAAGACTCTTGTAGGAAGAAGCAAAAGTATCTCCTGCCTTCCCAAGGCTCATTGTATCCTGAGCTTCAGGTATATCTTTGCAATTCTGAACTGGTCCTCTTGTTATTCTCTTTTGATCTTATTTTTCCTAATCAGATGATGGAGGACAGACAGCACCCCCACTAATTCTATTTACAAGGCCTTATATGCCCCAATTGCAATAAATCTCAGACTACATTGTTCTTTGGCATCCAAGCAGATTGTATTGATGCTATGAAGAAGGCCAAAAAAACCCTGCAATGAATCTGTTCTTCACATGAAGATATTTCTTTGGCCCTTGAGGTTGCTGTCAATTGGGTAGCTGTAGCCTGACTTCCTATTTTCAGCCCCTCTCTCTCTTTTTTTTTTTTTTTTTTTTACTGAGTATGTTTTAACAAAAGAGAATGTGGCCAGCTTTCACATGGGAAGCAGAAGTTCAGATTCTGGGTGCTGTTTTACAGTCCCTAGGACAAGTGATTTTGGTTTTTACCTGACCATCCCACAGGTGTTGAGATGAGGATTTTCAACAGGTTCCCCCTTTCTCTTATAGATTGTTTTCTGTTCTTCTAAGGTAAGCATTCTTCTAGAGGGTAAGCATTTCACAAGAATTGCCCTTTCAGTAAAGAACTTTTCTATCTTCCTGTGCCCCCCCTGCTCTCTAAGCCTGAGGCACAGTGCCTAAAAGAACAGGGTTCTGTAAAATAGAAAGTGTGAAACCATGTGTAACTGCAGTGCATGTTTTTGACAAATCTGAGGAGAAATGCTTAAAAACACAGAAAGATCAACTGCTGTAAGCATGGCTTCACTGAATCCTGATAGTACAGGACCCCTTTGCACAGACAGAGTGCTCTTTACATCAGCAGTAACTCAGGACCTTCTGCTAAGGGTTTTGAGAGAGGCTAGACAAGCTTTTTCAAAGTTGTTATTCTGACACCAAGATTTTTTTTTGTTTGGGGGTGTGTATTGTTGTTGGTTTGGTTTTCTTTTTTTTTCAGGTCAGCTAGCTAGGATGTATGCCAGAAACCAAGAGGCTACTGGAGCATGATAGCAGTGTTATGACTGTTTATGACCGTGATAGTAGCCAGCTTTCAGACTACTTCTACTGTCAGGAATACCATATGTGTGACTGGAATATTAGTATTTGCGAATAGAACACAACTACTTGCTTTTTCTATATTTACATAAATAGAGATTTATGGTTCTTGATAGTGAAGCTGCCTTTCTTTGGATGCAGAATTTGACTTTGCTGCAGTTTGAGGGACCTTCAGACATGCTCTTACCAAAAGCATTATCCTAGTTGTAGCAGGCTTGTCACAGTTAGTAGATGCATGAGATGTAGATGAGAGCAGAACCCAGGTTGTGCTAAGTACTGCACCTTACTGTCAGTGTAAAGGAAATTGCAGTGCCTTCCTAGCTGGTTACAGTAAGACTTGTACGTCATTAGGAGTTTTGCCAGGGGAAAGCCGTATGTCTGACACTTTTAAGAGATCAGAGCTACATTAGAAGCTCTTCAGCTGCAAAAAAGCTGTTGAATCTTGTTGATGCAGAAGCAGGGAGAAAGGTTTTGGTAGCATAACTGAATGTACTTCTGAAGGTTAGAAATGTGCAGCGCTGCAGTTCAACGCACCTGCAGAATTCCCGGAGTCTGCAATGCTTTAGAGGTTTCTGTAAGAAATAAATTATAGAGCAGCTCCAAATAAGGGGGGAACTGGAAGATTCTTTTTCCTGTGTTTAGAATAGAGTCAAAGCAGACTGCAAAAGTGAGGATTTTTTCATACCACTTCTGCATTCACAGCTCTCTTGTTTCTTTCTAGTATGTAACATAAACTGTCAGATTAATTTTTTTTAAGTGGTTTATTGTTTTTTAATGTCTCTTTTAGATGTGTATTGTCTATCCTAGAAGAGATTACTGCAGAACTGTATTCTATCCCATAGGATAAGAATTCAGCAAGGGAAAAGGATATTTCATCAGGATGCTACAACATTAGATTGAATTAATTGCTCATTTACATTGCTGGCAAAAGACTGTAGAATGTGAGAGGTGCTGGGTAAGCAAGAGGAAAAAAGAATGATGGGAAGGAAAACTTTATCAGTTTGATTCTTTTCTGTATGATTGCTGCTCCCAAGTGGATTAGAAGAGTCCTATTATAGGAAGAGAGGGTGGGCAGGAGGGAATTTCCAATTAGACATATCCCCAGTCTTGTTTATAAACAAAATTAATAACAAAGCAGTTCTGATCTGGCTGAACAAAAAACCCCACTTTGGCATTTCCCCCTATTTACCTCCTTAGATGCTCTTCATAAAATCAAATAATTTACTTCAAAATGTAGAATAAAACTTATTTCATGATTTCCTTGAAACATCAAACTGCTGCTGGGAAGGAGTGGTGAAAATAAATAGCATTTGCATCTCTCATAGGGATCACACATGGCAGCCAAAGTACTGTCACTGTTTCAATATTAAAAGACTACCAAGGTTTTGTCCCTGGTACTGCATGTTTATGTCCCTGGTGTTGATGTGGCTGGTTGTGTGATAATACAGAATAATGAAAATCCTGAAGAAGGTGTCACATTTTTACACAACACTTGAAACTGGTGTAGGGAGCAATTGTTGTGTTAATATTTGGTTTTGATAAAAATGACAGCCATATCTAGACAGATGTGTTGATTGAGTCACAAAATGGCAGGTTCTGATATAACACTTCTGACAGGGAGTGTTTTCTGGGTACCCAAGGTGAATGTGCATGGTGTTGCTACTTTTACAAGAAGCTGAGCAACACACCAGTATCCAGGTCCCTCCTAGAGCTGGAAAATCTATTCTATAAGGAGGAAAAAACATGCAACTGTTGCTAAGTTAGATAGTTCCATGAGACAAAGGGTCAGGCTGTTATATTGCGGCTTCTTAAGGTTTGCGTCTCTTAATTTTGTGATTAAAGTGGTTTGAGTTTGAGGGAGTCTTTTTCTGGTTTTCAGGTGTTTATCTTCCTCCTATAAGAATTTCTGGATTATGATGAGGTTTTCTTTTCTGTTCTCTGAAATGGGTGGAACTTTTCACCTTCTGGTATATTTGGTTGAAACTGGTCAACATGTCCTGGAATGTGAACACAGCTTGGAAAGATATAAATCTTCCAGGCAAGTTACAAGAATAGGAACATTTGCATTACATTTAATTTTGGAAGGCTTGAAAAAAAGCCATTGTCAAGATTGGCTGGTAGCTTTAGCCCTCATTGAAACAGCTGAGCCTCTGCATCTGAACCAGTTACTGTGGTTTTAGTGGGATTGGGCAAAAAAGGCAGCTCAATTCAAACTGCTTTATTGGCATGACTAGTGTCACAAGCTTTGCCAAAAGGCATGGTGCCACTAGGGATTTGGGAGATTCAGCATGTCAAAATGATTTTGGTCTTAAAATAAGTGCTATTTGATACTTGATTCTGCAATGATTAGAACTGGAGAAGGTTTAGATCTCTGCTTCTTATCTTAGAGGTTTGGATAAATGGTCTTAGTACTGGCCCTGTAACACTGTGTCAGTCTTGTCATCTAAAAGCTGACAGAGGCCAAACAATAAGGCACTTTCCAGTGTCTAGAGAGAGTCTAGAAAACAGATTTGGATTGAGGACACAAGGCACAAATCCCCTTACAGGGTCATTTCTAAAACTGAAAGAAAGGCCAAATCCTTACAAGAGGTCTGTTAATTTGCAAGTAATTGCTGTAATAGTGAAATGCTCAGTTAGCTGTGATACTTGGACACTATTTAGAATGACAGAACAAAGAGTTAAATCCTAGTTTCTTTCAACCCAGTATTAAGGCAATATTAAACAATGCCCCAGAATATGTATGTCAATTGTAACCAGGCTGGTTTGTACTTCTGGGAGTCTAGTGTTGTGTAGTGGAAAATGTTAAGCTGATAAAGAGTAAAGAGCTGC
The DNA here is from genome assembly GCA_013399195.1 of Dicrurus megarhynchus. Classification (NCBI taxonomy): domain Eukaryota; kingdom Metazoa; phylum Chordata; class Aves; order Passeriformes; family Dicruridae; genus Dicrurus; species Dicrurus megarhynchus. The sequence goes on from VXAD01005369.1 coordinate 791,854, forward strand.
ACTATTTTAGGCTCTCTTATCCAGTTAGCTGACTAAAACTGTTTTATAGCTAGAACAGAGCATCTGGGCTGGTACACATAGCATTCATCAGAGACTCTAAATCTGTGAAAAAGAGCAGGGAAACAACAAGCTTGGAATAGATTCTGTCAAGCCCACAACATCTGAACAATTTGTAGTTAGAAAACCCCACTGCTGCTCAGAAGTCACAAGTATCTGCCAGTCCTTTGGGATTTTTTTTCTCTGTGAGCATGTGCTGTTTTTCTGAAGTTCCTATGTGCTTTCTAAAAAAAAAGTGGAAGATGGAACATACTGTACTGAGCAGCAAGGAAAGGAAGCCAGCATTCAAAGAAGAAAAACAATTCAGATTGGGATGCTTTTGCTATCTCCCAATTTACCATAGTTTGCATATAAAAAGGACAATAATTTAGGTTGTTTTCTTTGTTCCCTTTAAAGTTTTAATGTTAATACCAGGTGACTGACTAGTGCCCTGTTGGTTCCATCTAAAACCTCCAAAGAGGTCATGGAGTTTATAAAGGATTGCCAGCCTGGGGCAGGTCATTTACTGACTGTAGTACTGATGTAGGCCTTAATCTTGTCTGAGCCTTTTAACCCGAGCTGTCTTCCAGTCCCTGTAAAAGGCTCAGTAGTGTGATAACATGTGCATTGGTTTCCAGATTCTTAATATACCAAAAATCCAGAAATTTATCACTTCAATATCCTTTCCTTCAAAGAGCTCTTGTGAAGCACTTAAATTTCTGCTTTTATCAGAAGAGTTTTAGCTTTACTGATGTTTACTAGAATAGAGGAATCCTGAAACTAACTTTGCATTTGTCAAGTTAAAACAGACCTAATTTTAACTAAAAATACTTCATTTATTAACCCCAAAAGTACAATAAGACAACATCTTTTTTTCCTTTTCAACATCTAAATATGTTATAAACTGCTCAGTTACATTCATAAGAAAACTGTAAAGAAAGTAATATGAATTTCTGCTTTGGGTTGGCTGTGTAATTTTGGGTCCCTGCTGATATGGGTTTTATTTTCAGATTCCAAATACTGTTACAACTGAACTTGGGTATAGCACTCTTGAGGCAGTAAAGTGTAGATTTTCAGAGAAAGAGAAAAGGATTTTCAGGGAAAGAGAGTGGAAGATGTTGAAATAAAAAGGCGCTATAAGTGATAATACAGTGGGCTGATGGCCCTGCGACATATCTGCTTTTGGTCTTGAAAGAAGCAGGATATGTGGAAGGGAAACATGGTGTTGGATAGAAAGTGCAACAGTCACCTTTGGGTGTTCTTTCCCACTTGCTTTCTTTATAGATTTTCACTGCAGACATTTGTTCTGACCTTTGCTTTCTGAGCACTCCAGTGTACCAAACTTGTGGCAAAGCCCTTGATTTAAGAAAATATTATTGTTCCACTCTTCAGCCTCTTCCCACTGCCTGGCTGCAGGGGTGAGATGAGGAGAGGCTGCAGAGCTTCAGTTTTGCATGACCCCGACGCCATGGGCAGTCTTGGTGGCCTTGACCAGAGAGTAGCTATCAATTGGTTGAGCATCTCCAGTAACTGCTGTAGGCTGTGGCTATGTGTCATGGTTTAACCTCAGTCAGCCACCGAGCCCCACAAGGCTGCTCACTCACTCCCCCAAAAACAGAACTGGGGAGAGAATTGGAAGGGTAAAAAAATTGAGAACTCATGGGTTGAGCTAAAGATACTTTAATAGGGAAATCAGAAGCCACACACACAAGCAAAGCAAAACAAGGAGTTAATTCACTGCTTCCCATGGGCAGGCAAATGTTCAGCCATCTCCAGGAGAACAGGGCCCCATCACACATAATGGTTACTTGGGAAGACAAATGCCACCACTTCAAACATCCCCCCTTCCTCCGTATCCCCTTACTTTATGTGCTGAGCATATGGTCTGGAATATCCCTTTGGACAGTTGAGGTCAGCTTTCTCATCTATGTCTCCTCCCAGCCTCTCATGCACCCCCAGTCCCCTCACCAGCATGGCAGTTGGAAAAGCAAAAAAGGCCTTGACTCAGCAATAACAAAATCATTTCTATATTACCAGCCCTGGATTCAGCACAAATCCAAAACACAGCTCCATACTGGCCACTGCAAAGGAAACCAACTCTGCTCCAGCCCAACCAGCACACTGGGGCTGACCCAGCTCCCCAGAGCAGCCTGGGGTCTGGGAGCTGCCTGAAACCATGTCTTTCCAGGAAGCCTTTCCAGCTGAGGACTGCTCCTCTGGAGGTTTGCCACCTCTGCTTCCCCATCTGTTTGTGGGCAGAGCTGGTCTCTGAGCGGTTCCTCATACATGTGTAAATATAGACACGTTGGGTTTTCCCCACTCACCTGTCCTGCACAGGCTGTGTCGATTAGGCAGCAAAATGCTGGTAAAGAGTGACTGCTTTATTCCAAATAGACACCATGTAGCACTGTGAGTTCACAGGCTGACCTTCATTTATAAGAACACCACCAGCAGTGGCTGTGGAAGGTCATTTTCCTCCCTGTGGAAAAGGGTGAAAAAAGTCTGTCACTTCAGATGCCGAGCCTGCCAGGGATGGCATAACGGTGGTAGTAAATGTTTTTCTTGGACATGGCACTGGTGTTTCTACCTCAGCCTAATGAACTCGGTGCATCTGGGGGTATCTCTGAGTTTGCCGTTCGTTCCTGGATCAGTTCAGCTCTGACACTTTTCCTGGTGTGGGCTGGTACCAAGTGACCCATCCAGGCTCTGCTTCCCCTCCAATTCCAACGCTGAGGTCGCTGTCAGATGGGTGCCCTGCTGCTCTCCCACTTTTACCAGCTGTGGTGGGACAACACCTGGGACAGTGTCTGGCGGTGAGAGCATGAGCTGTAAGGCTGTGAGGATGAGTGCTTCCCTGAAAACCCCAGCAGCATCCCAGCATGGCATGGTGGCCCTGAGCTGCCAGGCTGTCAGTGAGTGTAGGATGGCTTTTCAGCCTGGTGTGGGAGGGGAAGGGCATTGCAACAAAACTTCTGCGAGTCTTGAGAGCTCAGCCCGAGCCAGGAGCTTTCCTTGCTCCTGTTGTCTGCATGTGTGCTCTGGGCCTGGCAAGATAATTAGCCCTTTCCTGGGCAATTTTTTTGTGATCTAAGTGCTGTGATAAGGAGTTACAAGCAGTGCCCTTCACAACAATGTGATGGGAACTGCTAAGGAATGCAAAGTTGTTTTAGCCAGGTGTAGCTGGAAGGTGTCCATCTGCACTGCCAGCACCTCACTGCTGGTGTGGGAGGGGAGGTCGGGGTGGCTATGGCACTGCAGGCAGATGAATCTGGTTGGGAGGAGCAGGCTGTCCTGGGATCAAAATCGGGGACCATGCAAAACTGAAAGAGGCTCCTTGTCTGCATGCTTGCCCTGGGGGGTTTGCTTTTAAAGCTGGCATGCAGTGAGCCATTTTATTTTCCCCAACCTATTGTAGTAGCTGCTGCCAACCTCATTTAACAAGTACTTCCTATCTTTGGCCTGCTGCAGAGTGGGAGGGAGGACTGGCTCCCACTGTGTCTGATCTGGTTAGTTATTAATCCTGGTTCTTGCCTGATCCGTGCTTGTTACAGAAATAGCATAGGCTTTGAGATCGCTTATCAAAACTGCTTTTTATTATTTTTTAATGCAGAACTAAATGTTCCAAGTAAAGCAACAGCAGGTGCATAGGAGAGATAGAGGATGAAGTTTTAGCGGAGAGGGAAACTATTTATGGGATTGAGTTATAAATTAAAGAGCTTGTTCTTATGGTTGAAACAGAGACAGGTGATGCCACCGCATTCTTAGGGACTTGTTCCTGCCAGCAGGGGATTTTGCTATTTGCCTATGATCCTGTTCAGATTTTGTACCTGCCCTGTTGTGAACGTCTAAAAGGCCATTCTTTGCTCACCTTCTACAAACTCCCAGTCTTGTTCAATGGTGGAGGTGGGGAGATTTTCTACTTTCTGTAGCTCTCCAGGAGCTTTTCTTAAACAACAATCCCCAGCCACAGGTTGTTGTCTGAGGTGGGATAGGTTGAATTTGGGAACCATGACTGAAGGTAAACTTCAAACTGGACTGGACAGGCTTGGAGGATCTCTTCCATTAAGGTTTCAAGCTGATACCATGGTATGGGTTTTATTATCTTTATCACATGCGCAAAACACACTGAGGTGTTACATTTGTCTTTTCTTGCGTTGAATTGGAAATTGTTGACTAAGAATGAGACAAAGGAAACAATTATAAGACTGAACTATCCAATAGTTACTTGATCAAGGGATGTATTTAGATTTTGTTGTTGTTTTCTGCTCTACGATCACATGCATTGCAGCATGCTGTCCAGAATAACTCACTGTGGGAGGAAATTAACTTGTCTTTGCTATGTGGAAATTAAGATGTGATTTCTACTGCATTTGAGGAAAGGGGAATGAAGCTGCTTGTGACACAGCTATTAAGTTTTCTTTTTGACAGTTGTGCCCCTTTGTTATGGACTAATTGCACCTGGAATCAACACAGTGTAGTAAGGGTTGTAGAAAGCTGAATTTTGTAATTGGAAAAATCCAAAGCTATTTTATTAAAGCAGTCTTTGCCAGCCAAACTCCATGATGTACATGAGTCTAGTTTTGTCTAGTTTTGCTCTTGAATAGTTGAGACCTTGGAGTCAATGTAATTCATTGTGCTCCATGTAAATGAGGCTGTACTAAATTACTGAGGGGTGTTAACCATGCAGGTCTGAGATGAGGAGTCTGGGGGAAAATGATAGTGTCTAACTGATAACAGCTACCCACCAGGGAAGTCCCTGGCCTTCATTTCTGCGAAGATATGAACATAAATGTATTATTACATTACTAAAAAGCCAGAGGAAGGAATTCTTCTCCCTGCCCTTTTTTGAGGGCACTTGGGTCTTTATCCTTCAGCCAAGAGCAATTTTTGCAACAATATGTCTTCTTGAGGAATTACTGCCAAAGAGAGGGGAGGCAGGACTGTTAATTGCAGGCAAATCAGTTGGGGTAAAAATGCAATTAGAAGAGACATTGTGGGAATTGCAAATCCCAGGCACTGTTTCTTTATACCAAGATTTTCTATATTCTGATTCATGTGTTCAGACTTGCCAAACTACCCACTTGGCAAAGCCTGTAGCAAAAATGGGAATTTATCAGCAATTTATGGTGAAGACAAGGTAAACCTCTCAGGCATCTTATGTCAAATTTCACCTGCTAATGCACTTGTTTAAGTTGTGCAGACCTACGTATACCTTTATTTTTAAAGATATGCACTTTCAAGCAGTTGACAGGAACTATTCTATGAAAATGTCTGTACAAAAACAAGCTTTCAGGTAAGAATACTTCATGGCTGAAAGATAGATCACTGAATGGAATTAATCACTTGTTCACCCAAAACAAAATATGGTGCCTAAAAGGGTAGGGTCTGGTACTAGAATAGATGTTTTGTAAGTACTATTCTTTTATGAAAAACTTGATTCAGAAAGGTTCCTCTGCAGCTCCATTCAAATCAGGTTTTGTGCAGTTACAATTTCAACTCAGATCTGGACCTCTGCATCTCATCACCATAGCCATCTTTTAGAATTCATCTAACGCAAATTTAAAAAAAAAAAAAAAACTCAAAACATTAAAATTCATAGAGAGAGAACTCTGAAACAAAATGCATATAAAGAAACATCTCTTAGCATATGCAAACATTAACTCATGCAGTTGAAGTAGTGAAGCTCCTACATCTCTCAGATCCTTCCCCTTCCATTCCAGCATTCAAAAAGTTTTCAGTTTGTTGTTTGGTTTGTTTTTGGTTTTTTTGTGTTTTGTGGGGTTTTTTTGAATTTTTTTTTGTTTAGTTTGGTTTTTTTTTTGGTTCTTTGTGGAGGTTGAATAGAGGATTTCTGTTATGGAGAAAATAATGAAAGAAATTTGGCTGTACAAAGACTTTTCCACGCTCTTGGGACTCTGGCTCCCTCAAATACAAATACCTTATAATTTAGGATGGGATATACAAAATTTCAATTTTGAGTTCAGTATTTATACGACTAGAGTTCTAGATCTGGTCTGAAGAGATACTAAAATGTTCATAGGCTGTTCATACCTTACTAATGTTTCCTGTGATAGAAAGGGTAAATGCCATGGCATTTGCAATCCAGCTGTCACCTCCAGGCATACTGTTTAGGATTGTTAAAAAACAAACCAACAAAGAAACCTGGGAAGGTAAGAGTGCTTGAGAGTTGATCCGTGACTGAAGGTGAAAAACGTAAGTTGGCTGGAATGTAATTAACATCATGTTATGTGGAACAGATTCACCAAAGAGGAGTGTCTGTTCTGATCTCCAGTCCTTGCCTGATTCCTGGTAAAAACTGAATGGGACACTGCCAAAATATGTCCATCTCATTTTGTATGAAATGCCAGAGTATAATGAAGAGATTTGTGAAGAAGTTGAGACACTCTAAACAAAAAGAACAAAAACAATGTTTGGGACTGAAAATTACTGCTGACCTTACCTGCCCTGAACTCTGCAAGAAGGATTGTTTTTCAGGGGCTTGGTTTTGGTGGTATTTTTGGTTGTTTTGTTTTTTGTTCTTCTTGTTTGCTTTAAAATATACAATAGGTGATATGGTGTTTCTAACTTGAGTTGTGGCATTTGAACTGCATCTAGTCACCATGCCTTTTCTCACACTGTAGTCAGAAGAGGGCTGCAGCTTGTCCAGGTACAGCTGAGCTAGACATACTAGTTAAGAAATAAAGGTTTTGCAACATAAAGCATCTTTAACTCCAGAAGGCTTTTTATCTGTTTCCACATGAAAGCTGCTGTAGCTGAAGCATTGCTGGTGCTTGTTGGTGTGATTTCCTGCTTGGCTAACACTGACAGAAGTCAGTGCTCCTGGATGCCAGAGGTCCACTGACTCACCAAGAAAAGTTTGAGCCAGTCCTATCCTTTTTCTTGAGCCAGCAGTAGAGTTGCACAGACACCTGCTGAGTTGAATTGCTCGCTGATGCAGATGAAGGGTAGTTATAAATTTGGACTGAAAGCAGGGAGGGTGGCTTGCCACTTCTCACAGCAGCATTGTCTTAAAGCATCAGAACAACAGTGCCCTGAGCTGGTTTCAAGCTGACTCAGACAAGCCTGTGCAGGGTGTAGTTACAACTTTGCTGTTTGTGTGTGCAAACCCGAAATATTAGGGGTGTCATGACATGGCAAGAGAAAAATTCAGACTCAAGTAGTATTAATGATGCTGGATTCTGGTCTGTGCTGCTTCTGCAATGAAGCTGAAAAGAAGCAATCCATTTCTCTGCTGCTATAGCAACTAAGATTTAAATGTGTCTTCTCCTGAATGCAATCCAAAATCTCATGTATCATGTGCCTAGGATTGATGTATAGGAGACAAAGGGTGCCACAGATGACTTTGAAGAATGTGCTGTGGCAGTTTAAGAAGTTACTACTTGCAGTTGTATCTTCTGCTCTTCTGTAAGAATTTCTGGTGTCCACACTGGAGCTGGCAAAGGCAAAATGTAACCACACCAAAACTACCTCAAATCATAATCTGGAATATCATCTTAGACTCATAATAGCTCTGTCTCATGTTTGCAGGGAGATTTGGCTGCTGATGCCCAGCAGGGTCTGAACTGTCCTGTTCAAAAAGATTGGGAGGGAGAGCTGGACAGGAGTCTTAGCTGGTTCTGCAGTGTCACACTTTACACTGAACATTTACAGACTCTGGCAGCTGAGGTGTGGATTCCCACCCCCTGTGGCTGCCCCTGTAACAAGGCACAGCCACTGCAGAGGGAAGTGTGGGACAACGGGAGGTACTCCCAGTAGCTGGCCCAGCTACACCTGCCTAAGAAAGGAAGCGGGAGCTGTGCTCTGTCACACCACGTGGCATCGTACCTGTGGTGCAGGCACACATTCCTGTCTGCTAGTGCTGCTTGGGAAAGGTAACCTTTCTGCAGAGGTGTAGAATAAATAGGGTTTGCAAGACCCATGTAATTTAACTATGACAGCAAGGGCCAGATAATGTTTGTTTGTGGCATCTCTGGATGTCTCAGAAGGCCGCAAACACCGGGGGCGTGGAGCAGGCAGTTGTCTCGAGTCACGAGTGCTGAACTACTTAAAACTCACCAACATGTAATGCTGAGGAAAACTACTACATGTCTACTCAGGGTAAGAGGTATTAAGGCACAGTCTAGTATCCTACAACCTTAATTCTGCTGAACTCCTTCAATTTGGAGTTGTTGTTTTCCTTCAAGGCCTCAAGGGAGGCCTTACATTCTTGAGTAATCCACTTAGCTGTCCTGAGTAGCATGGTTAGACTATTAGAGTCATACCGGAGCAGCAGGGGTTGGTGCTATCTGGCAAAATACATGTTCAAAATTGGGATATGTGTTTGAGATGCTTATTTACTATTACAGAAAATTCTTTGGTTTACCTGCATTGTAATGAACGAGTTTCTGTGGTCAAGACTAAGAAAACCAGTGACACTGTTTTTGTACCCCTCTGTTTTAATTGTCTGGTTCTTTTGATTAGTACTTAATTTTGCATCAAAACCTGACTAAATTGATTGCATGGTTAAAAAATAAAAAAGGAGCAATCAAAATTGTATCCCTAGAAAACCTCTTTGAATTGAAGGTCTGACAAACGTCTTAGGTGATATTCTCAACCCTATGGTCTTACAGTGGAAATAAGGCCCAAGAGCAAGTTTTGCAGTAAAAAGAAAGCATTCAATCATTCATTTTAGAAGTAACTAAAAAAAGACTTAGGCTGTTCTTCTGAAGGGAGACCATTTTGACAGAAAATAACTTTTCCCAACATGCATAAATATTTAAGTTTTCTAGCATAAAATATTAACAATGGAAGGAAAAAAGATACTATCTCCATTTTGGTTTTTTTCCCCATAAATAACGGAAAAAGAAAGTTTGAATAATTCAAGTAATTCTACTGAAACAATTACAATGTTAACTTCATGCCTGATAAGTATCGTATGTATCTTTACGTATCATATGTAGGGGTAAGAACAGTAAACTCATTCTGCCTTGGTGGAAACACTTATGATCAAGGATTGCTGAACAGCCTTGCAAGGGTCAGTGCATGATGGATTGCCAGGTCTGACAGTTGTTACAGATATGTTTGGCACTGTTTTAAGTCTGAATTTCTTTCCATTAAACTTTGTTAGACAAGGGTTGGATGATGATGACTGCATCTTGTGGCTGGGAATAAATGCGTAGGAGCTTAAGGGAGCTACAGTTCCCTTGCCCATCCCCCTCTGATTATCCAGGAGAGAAATGCGCTTCTGCCTTATCTTGACCTGAAATTTAGAAAACAAATGGCTTAGTGGTTTTAGCCAATGACTGTGAAAACCATATAAAACTCATATACTCTTTTAGGAACAAAGAAATATTGGGCAGGAGCCTCCTTTCTTCTGCATGAGTGTCTGATGACCATTTGCAGGATTAGTCTGCTCCTCTTGTTAGAAAAGCACTCTCCTCAGAAATATCTGCCTGGGTGTTCCTCTAATTGTCTGTTGGCATGCAAGTCCCTAACCTCAAAGTTCCCTAAGTAAAGAATCGAATCATTGAAAGACTGGGGTCCTAAGGGACCTTAAAGAACATGTAGTTCCAGCCCTCCTGCCATGGGCAGGGACACCTTCCACTAGAGCAGATTCCAAAACCCCACCCAACCTGACATCTATAAGGTGATTTTATTTCTTTTTTTTTTAAGGGAAACTTGAATCTGTCAAAAAGACATAAACACACTCTGAGTTTACCTACTGGGACAGGTGCTTTGGGAGTTTATGCAGAGGAATTGTAGACCTTTGTGCAGCTGGGGTGGGAGCCTGGTGTTTGGTGGCTCAGCCCAGAGTGGTTCTGCACCTGGTGAGGTCATAGAGAGGGTGGGCTGGGTTATGGGCTGGTTTAAAGCTCAGGACTTTTTCCACCAAAATTCTTTATGTAACTTATCCAAATAACTCTAAAAACCTTTTAGAAATATTTGTTCAGATTAAGGCAACACCTGTGTATCTAGCTTAATTTGAACAAATATAAATTTAGTATGCTTTAAGTCATTCTTACATTTTTCAGTTCAGGATTCCGGCTGGTGTTTTTAAAATCTTTATTCTTTTTTTGTTAATATGTTTTACCTGACTCTTCTAAGCCAGCAAAATTCCAATTTTCCTAGTTCCCTTGATAAATGGAAGTGGAATTGTACATTTTCCAAATTCCCTCTAGAAATGCTACATTTTTGCAGACAGACTACTTTTAAATTCTCTTCAGTGGAGATTTTTAAAAATAATATTCAGGTTATTAAGCTACATTTATTTTTTGCCTCAAGTAATTCCATACAGCTATTCCCTAAGTGCCAGAAACTACAGCTAGCTGGAGGGAAATCAGATACAGTTTAAAATCCCTTCATGAATTATTTTGTCACATCAGTGACAAGAATAACCTGATAAGTAGTGGCAGTTTGTTTGTCAAATGAATTCCCGCATGAGGCCTTCTAGATAAACACAATGAACACTTACAGACTGAATGGTTGACCATAGAGATCCTGTAATACCAACCCCCAAATTTCAAGGCTCCGTGTTCTGCGGTGCATCCCTTTAATTAAGGAACCCAGGCTGACTTTTTTCCAGGCTTCTCAGCTGGCACCTGTCAGATGTTTTGTCATCAAGTCATCCCCTTCCCACACTGTTAAGATACTGAAGAAAACTATGAGCAACCTCTAAGGGTAGAAGACTTTTAAGCCCTGTCTTTAAAATTTGCATTAATGCAGACAATTGTCTTCCTCATTGCATGGAGGGAGAGCCAAGGATTGTGTTATAAGAAAGTACTTCACTGAATTATTATAAAGTGCTTAAGGACAGATTGCCCCTGATGTGATCATAAAATCATGGAATGGCTTGGGTTGGAAGGGACCTTAAAGATCATTCAGTTCCAACCCCGCAGACATGAACAGGGACACCTTTCACTAGACCAGGTTGCTCCAAGCTCCATCCAACCTGGTCTTGAACACTTCCAGGGATGGGGCAGCCACAACTTCTTGGCAGTAAAGAATTAGTTTTGTGGTACTTTCAGGATCAACTGTAGCTCTGTTTTGCTGGAAGTGTTTGGGATTATTTTAATACAGCTAGGAGCAAACTAGTGATATAATACCCAGGGACTACAATGGAGATTACTGCCTTGTCCCCTTCCTCCCTGCCCCACAGAAGATCAGAATCCATGTGAGAAAGAAAACCTGTGTAGCATATCATTGCATGGATGCTTGTGATGCCATGATGATTTTTCGCCTTTTCTTTTATACACTTTTTATACCTTTTTATAACTTCTGTATTCTTAATGTTTTTTAGCCTACATTCTTGGACTTGTTTGTCAAGCTGGGAGAATAAACATTTTAGAAGCTTTGTAATTAAGAATCAAAATGCCCCAGACCCCAAGGTCCTCTCCAGAACACATTTTGTAAACTAAGATAGAACCATCCAGGGGAAGGTTCCTTGGGGGAGGGGGGCTCATTTGAGTGTCTCATTGGGGATTCTTTGATAGATATGCTAATTAGTAAGACTCATAATGTTATACTAGATCTTTTGTGGGTGTGTCTTGTGGTGGGCATTTGGGTGCATTCGACTTGGACATAGTGCACCTAAGGATCCTTAAAATAAATACAGAGGTAAAGTCCCTTTTTCCCTTCTAACCGTGTTTGATTCTTGATTTTAAGACCAGGAAAAGGCATCACTCAGTGGGAAGCACTGTCATATCAGTAAGATTGCTTCAGAAGGAACAAGAAAGGCCAATTACTCCTCAAATATTTTACTCTTGTTTTACAGCTGTAAAAATGATGACTCAGAGATTTGAACAGAAATCTGATCGTTTTGTTCTGAAAAATAGATCCTCCAAGGCACTTACATTTTCTGAAATCATCTGAAAGTTGTGAAACGCTTTTGTGAGCAATTGGTAGTGGGTCAATGAACATCTCCTGATGTATGATCATGGCATCACGGGTGGTTTTGCCAGAGGGTTGAGGTGGGAAATGCTGTAGTACAGGGTGGGAGAGGAGCAGACTGGGTGGCTCCATGCTTCAGCTGGGTCATGGACCCTGGTGTTGTATGCAAAACTGCTTTAGGCCAGCAATATTTGTGCCTCAGATTTGTGTTTCAGCTGACGTACATCATATGGCAAAGCTGAAAATGGCAGAGCTATGTAGACTTTAGGTTGTTGAGTGTTTCACTCATTGATCCCTCTCCCCTCATTTGACACCTCTGGGCTATTTGCTTCCTATATAAATGACGTGTGCTGGGCTTATACGGATGGCTGCTACCTCTGTTCCAGACAATTTACTGCTTCGTAGTGTCACCAGATAAACAATTTGCCTATCTTATATAAAATAAAGTGGTTATTCTTCAAAATCGCGTTAAATATTAACCAAGAAGAGGAACTCAGTATGCATGATAGGAGGCAATATCTCCTGTGCATCCAGTGCTGAATAAATAATTCCTGATTCTTAATGCTATATTGGTGTTAAGGAGTTTTTTCTGCCAATTTTGGTAATAATAGGACAAATTTAAGAAGAAAAAAAATGTCATCTGCTATTGCACCTTCTAGTCTTCCTTGGTGCACTCAATCTGGTCCTTAGCTTTTAGCCCTCTGGACAATTTGAGCATTGACAATTATTTCAAAAGGCTTTTCAGGTGCAACAGAATGATTTTGACTAAATGTGACTCACAGAGTGAAGGGAGTCTAGTTCTGCTCTGCTTGAAAACAGGCAAAACAATGATGCTTTGACAAATATTTCTCTTGGCTATTAAAGTGGGCAGATGGGAAAAATACTTGGTTATTCTAGGTAGTGCCTCCAATATGGATGCAGATATATACATGGATCTTGCACGTAATTGTGTATCAAAGTGGCACTAGAAACGCTGATGCATAACTAATTTTAACTGAAAGAGGTAACCTTATTTCCAGTGTAATTTCTACTCTAGCAGATTACCTTTCTACCTGTCACACAAACAGGACACCATACAAAATGGTTTTGTTGGATGAGAATGGGTGTCTCTAAATATTTTAGAAGCTTATTTCCTGGAAATGTCTTGTAGTGAACATCTATTTAATATTTGCTAGGGTGACTACCTTGCAGGTGTATGCATAAGCAAAAAGACTGCACTCCTGCCTGATATGATGGGGAAGATGATATTGGCGTTAAGCCAGTTCATTTGCTGACACTAAAAGGTTGTCCTTACTTCTTCCCCTTTTTTTCTACCTGTCTCCTGTGCCCAGCCTCAAGGATCTGTCTCCTTCTTCTGTGTTGTCCTTGCTCTGTGACCCATCAGAATGGTTGGTTCTTAAATTCACTACCCCAACAAAAAGCTGTTAAAAATCTATGCATATTTGGGTTTCCTTTTTTAAATTATTTTTTTGACTGGACTAGTGAGTTGAAGCAGTTTGTTGTAAGGATGGGTGTGTTTATGTCAGTGCAGGGAACATGAAGCTGGAAGTGAATGGAAGAAGATGTGGAGGAAGGATATTCATCTTCCTGCAGCTTTGAGATGTTAGACTTGTTCAGTCCAGTATTGAGTAATAGCTGTATGGTGCCCTAGGACAAAAATAACTGACTAATGCTTAGTTTCAGCTTTAGACAGAAAAAAATGAGAGGATCATAGAAGGATCACCTATTATCTCTTGTTTCATGGGTTTAATTTCTTTTCCCTCTATAATTCAGCCTCTGTCTTATAAATAGCATCTGGTAGTTACTGCAGAAAGCATTAGCAAATATATTCCATGTAAATTGAATTTGTTCTATGAGTAATCATAGTGATCAGATTAGGTTTCAGTAGAATTTGTTATGTAATAAAGCTTTGTCAATAAAACTGGTTGTGAAAATTCTGGTCAGTACAACCTCAGCATGCAAGTGTTTGCACAAACCTCTACCTGTAGAAGTGCTTGGACTAAAATTGTTCAAGTCCCATTCCTGCAAGCAATCCCATTGGGAAATAGAAAAAACTGCTTCTCTCTTGTGGTCATTTAGTAGCTAACATAAAAAATAATATTGGTGTTGAATATTCAGTGGAAAATCTACTAGCTGAAACCTGTTTGTCATTATTAAAAGGCTGGCTAAAAGAAAAAGATAGAAACAGCAGAAGGGTTGTAAATAAGTCTGAACTCTATAAAGATTCCTGGCTTGGGTAAGTCAGGGCTGCTTCAAGTGTTTGAAGGGAGCTAAACCAGCTTACGTCAAGTGGATGTCTTCCATTTCCACAGGGGACTTGTATTTGTTCAGCTGTAGTTCTAATAATTGTACAACTCATTAACATTTTCCAAAATTATGTATTCAAGTGGTATTTGGCCAGTTTTGTAAATAGCAAATTAATGTGAGCAGTTAGAAGTGTGTTCACAGAATTCATATAATATGGGGAAAAAGAAAGTGCTTTTCACAAGTGTGGATTTAGGCCTTGTTCAGCAATTTTAGGTAGCCTGCTTTTTGCCTAACTGCACAGACTATCTTGGCTTTCAAGTTATGGCTGCTTGAGCGCAGTCTTTGGGGTTTCACAGTCAATTGGCACAACCATTTTCCCCCCTCACTCTGAAAAGGCTTGTCTGAGATTGCTCACAGGCCATTTAGCTGTCCCCAGTTCCCATTGCAAAAGTAAAAGCAGGGTAAAGCTTTGGCCAGATCTGGGTTGTGAAAGCACTTAGATTGACATGGAGCTTTGTTAGCTGACGTGTTTGAGGTGAGACGCTATTAACTTGTGGAGGGTGGGGAGGGAGTTCCCTTCATCAGTGTGGTTTCACCTGAAGCCTACAGAGAAGTAATAAATACTAGTTAGTCCTATCTTAATCTCTAACAGTTTCTGTCTTTCCATCAACTGCTTCATAACATGATGTGATTACTTCAGTAGAGGTGTCTGAGGGTTGGTCTCTGAGGGGTGTTTGCCTGTAGAAGTGGAAGATGTCACCCCTTCCCCCATCTGGTTTTAGTGGGGGGTAAAGGAAAGCGTGTGTGTGGCTCCTGCAGTGCTGCTGGTCACTGCCTGGCTGGTGGCTGTGCACTGCCAGCAAGGCAGCCTGGCAGCGATGCCACAAGTAGTGAGCAGGGACCCAAGCATGTGTCCTGTTTTGGCAGCTCCCCTCAGCAAAGGATACACTCTGAAGAATGTCAAAGTCCACTCTCCGACATGTTCCTCTTCCCTTCTAGTTATCATTTCAGATTACAATTATCAATTAAAAGCCTAAAGAATAGGCTTCAAGCAGCATTTAATAACGCTGAGGATCCCAAATTCAACACAAAATAGAAATGAAACGTAACTTGAGATATATTCTCATCAAGTAGTGCTAAATTGGACAGTCCTTAGGCAAACACCTGCTGCTTTTCCTTCTTGGCACATTGTTTTTGTTGTTCACTTGCTGTATTCTTGCAAGGTCTGTGGTGGAGAGGATATAAGACATAGTTCATGTGTGAATAAAGTTTTATTGTATTTGATTTTTACTGTTAACACTTTTGTCAGTTAATCATCTGCCTTTCTGTAGAGAAGAAAGATCAAGAAAGTTTCAAATATTGGATTAATTCCAGTATTGAATTATTTTTATTGTTTTAATGTGTAGCGTTAATTTTGTGGGCAATTGAGAAGATCAGTCCATAGCTCACCTAGGCCTGTGTTTGCCACAAGAATATACTGCAAGTGGAGTACACTTGTTTTTTAACAGCATTTTTGTGTAAAATGCAAGCACCTGCTCTTTTAGCCATTGAGCAAAATATAAAAGGTTGTGACCTTAGATATGAGGGAAGAAAGTTCTGGGTAAGACCTGAAGTTAAGTATAATGCTGTTGATGGGGTACTTGGCCCTTTGAGACAGCTAAAGTGAGCAGTGCTGAGACAGGAAGGCATCTTAATTTGGTGCTTCCTCATGCTCCGATTCCTCCAGCTCCTCATTAGCAGCACAGCTTTATTTGCAATCCTGGCTGGTTGCTCCTACCATGCTGGTGTGCTCTTGTGCATGTACCTCTGGCTATCAGTACTCCAGTGCTACTGGAGGCAAGCTAATCTCTCTCTGCCCATAATAACTCTGCTTATAAGATTGCCTTCTAGTTGAAATAGTAGCCCTTGGGTTTCTGCTGGAGAAATTGTACAATGTACTTCATTGGATTCTGTTAATTAGCACGGCTTAAAAAGAAGAAGAAAAAAAGCCCAAACTGTTCAGCAATAAAAATGAGTGATGCAGAGCTGTGAGCTGTGAGGCTGGGACTGATAAGGGTATGATTGGTGTGTTTGCTCTGCAATTTCTCTGTTATAAACAGCTTTGAGTTGGAATGACAGAGTTCAGGAGCTTTGTATAAGCCCAGACCTTTGGATGTTAAGGGAATGCATTCAGCTCTCTGCTAAGATAGTTGTGTGCATGAAGATAGGCACATTTAGAAAAAACCCAACCAACCTTGCCCTCCTCTCCCTTGGAGCATATCCACAGATAAGAACCTCACTTTTCTCAAAAATTAGTAAGAATCTCACTCTTCTCAAAAGTGAGGATTAATATCCAGCCTGAGGGACGGGTAATATTCTAAACTGTCTTCTTTTTCAAAAAGCAAATCATGCCGTATACTTGTTGCTTTCTGTGCTTGGTTTTTGTGACTAGTGAAGTTCTCAGGCCCAACCCCCTTTTCAGGAAAAGTACATTTAAAGCACACGCTGTTGATTAGTGGAGTCACAAGTTATGCCTTTTGTTTTGTTAGAGCACTTGATAAAGTAGAAAGGCTCATCGGAAATATTTACCAGAGATTCAGTACAAATCTTTAAAAACAATGCAAGAAATTAATCTGTCTCTACTAAGGCTGGGCATGGGAGGAAGCATATTTTAACTTTGCACTCAGATGATGGATTTTCCAGAAACATTAACTTCCTAAAATTCTCTTTTCTCATTATGTTGTCCTGCTACTTTCCTTTAACTAATCTTGCCTAATCTCTGATGAATAGCGACAGATTGTGGATGTAAACAGAGACAAGAACTAGCTCTTATTTTCTCATGTGTTTTTTAGTTAAATTTGTGACATCTGTGCAATATAAATTAATTTCTATTTACAGTGGGCAGTCTTTACTTCTCTGTTTCAGGATAATTATCTAAATGTGTGTAAAATGTCATCCTTGTCTAATGAAACACTACTATGTTTAGGCTGGTTCCTTCAGGAGCAAGTCTAGTTCTTCCCCTTTACTTTCTTCTTCTGCCTACTTCCTTTTTGAGTGTTAGAGGAAGAATTGATAAAGATCAGGAACTAAAATATGTGTAAGTTAGAGGTGGTTTTGATGAACTTAGGCCAAAATTGCCTAAACCCATGGTGCTGCTGGTCTGGAAGTGTTAGGGTGAGTCTGCCTCCCTCTGCACTACGGAGCATGATTCAGACCAGGGCAGTATTCAGTTCAGTAAGCAGAGAGCTCGTGTAGTTTGCTCAGCGACCATGGGAGACCAGACTAAACATGCCAGCCAAGGTGTCCTTTCTTAGAGGGGTTAATTCATCTCCATTTAACTGTTTCATGAGACAAAAGCCAATGTCTTGGCAGTGACTGGTTTTTTTGTGATATTTTTTCTGCAGCTGGATTCAGGTTGCAGGAGCCCTGCTAATGCACGAAGTTGGGTGTTTTGGACTTTCATTGATATTAGGAGTGATTTAAGATATCTGTGGGCACCTGGTAAGATAAACTCTCCAGTCCTGGGCATTTTGGAGATGGTAATATATTTTCATCCAGTGGTGTTGGTTTAGTCCCAAATTAGTACCTCTCTTTAAGAACGGAAGGAAGGAGAAAAAAGAAAAAAAAGAAGCTATTAAAATATTTTAAATCACAAAAAATTGCTTTTCTAAAAGTGTTTAAAATGTGCTTTAAGCTATGGATATTCACTAATGAGGCACTATTTGCTAAAAATGTACATCTCTTCTTTGAAAGTAATAATATCACTTTGTGAAAACTCCTGAATATCCAAAAAATATTTCCACTCTTTCTCTCTTTATAAACATGTTTTTAATAAGAGAAAATCATAATCAAACCCAGCATGAGTTTTCAAATGTAGCTCATTGCATGGCTGCCTGAATGCGGGCAGGAGGGAAGGAATGAGCAAGGCATCAACCTCTTTTTTGGCATCAACCCCCAACTCTCTCTCACTTGAAATAGTTGTGAAACTAAAGATATAGTTTTAGGATCGCACTAAGGAGGCAGAACCACAGGCTATTGTTGAAGGAGGCAGTCCTGCTTCCCTGCTCATTCCTGGTATGCTGTGTGCTCAGCTGCTTCCCTTGTTCCAGCACTAGCACTTAACCATGGACCTGTTCAGGCATCTCACCCAGCAAAGACACGTAACACTGGCAAGGAAATGAATGGTCTTTTGCTTTGATTTCTTAAAGCAGTGTGCTGAGGGTGCAAGGAAACCAGGGAGTATGAACACACAGAGTGGGACACGTAGATTAATTATGGGCAGGGGAAAACTCCAAGAGATTTAGCTGTAGAGTAAAATGCAGACAGAGGGGATTTGAGTCAAATCTGTGGATTTGAGTCAAAGCAAGGAATTAAATTTCGGTGTCCCACTTGCTCTTAAAGAACGCAGCTACCGTACTATTGTGTCATTTGAAGAATCCATTGGTATACATGTGGCTGAAAACTAAAAAAACAATTGTTTTAACTGTGCTAGATTTTTAACAGTGAATCTCAGTTATATAAAATATAAGTGGTTATGGTGTTTTACTATTTATATCCCTCCTTCTTGACACATGACTTCTTTTTATGAACTTAAATTTAAGCACACTGCATGTGTAGGACTCAAAAGATGCTCACCCACATTATTTCAGTATACATGCTAGTTTCAGGTTGCTTCATACTTTTAAAATTTCCTAAATATTCCTTTAGCTACTACAGTTAAAATGGATTTTTTTTTATTTGAGATTTGTGGATCAAATTCTGCCATTCACAGTGGAGCTGAAAATTTTGTCTATTTTTTATTGCTGCCAAACATGAAAAAATTATTCACTTCATATTAGTGTTTTGCTAGAGTTCCTTTGTACAGGCTTTTCGCTTTGGCTTGTTTTGTACAGCAGAAGTTTTTGCTGGACATTTGGTCTTCAGCATGTAGTGTAAGGTTTTCTCTTTAGTCATTATTATCACCTTTTTACACTCTGTCTGTATTAACTGTACAAGCAGATGGACAATTTTGTCTGTTTTAATTGTATTTAATTTAGCCTAAGTTTGGTTGCTGGCCAAGTACTCATCACCTGTGGATCAGACTTGGCAGCCCTTTTGTCTCTCGGCCAGATATTTTGTTCAGAGGATTATTTCCTTTTGAAAGGCCACACCAAAGTAAAGCTGAAAAGCAAATAAAACACACTACTGGATTTCAAATAACAAGAAGTGCTGAACATGTAATTTCTCTTGTTTTGGTCCTTTCAGGATCATTATTCAGTGCTTTTATTGGCATAGCTGCCAAAGACTAGGACATAAACAATTAGCTGGAAATTATCTTTTTTTCTTCTTTCCCGTTCCCTGCGTGCAGGAAGTTTAACACAATACATCCCGTTGTCTTAGGATGGACCTCTGATTATTTTTAATTTCTTAAACAATTTCTGAAATACTTAAGTAATTGCTTAAATAATAATGATTAATATGTCACAGACTAGTAACAGTTGTGTGAGACAAAAAAATCAGCTTGTGCTACTGACTGTAAGGCACCCTGGCTTGGATCCAACTCCACTGCTCCTCACAGCAGTCTAATGTTGATGGAGTGACATCTCTCAGTCTCTTGTTTGCAATCACTGAAGCTGAGTGAGAGCTCTCATACTTTCCAGCACAATTGTCCCAGAGGGTGTTTTGTCTCTCCCTGTCCACTGCAGGGCAGCTGCCAGTGTGTCTGGAAGGAATGATTAGGAAATAGGGAGAGCCTAATGGAGCAGTCACTCTTTTAAATCTCAGCTACACTGACTGATGTGACCACTTTGTGTCATCAGAAGATCACTCGATGCTAGACTGAGTCTCAAAGGTCCTGTCACAGTTGTGTTAGATCAATCAGCCTGGGTGATATAGTGTAATTGATTGAAACAAAGAAGAGGATCTGGGCTTAACAATGAAGGAAATTAGCTCCTGATATTTCGGCATAAGCATGATATCTGCATGATATGCAGCAAGACAGGGACAAAGGGTTTATTCCAAGAAGCCTTGGCTATCCAAAGAAAATTACTCTTTTAGGTGTCTATCGTTAGTTTTATTATCTGAAACAGGTCTTACGAAAGAACAGGTTAAACGAGTAAAGGATGTTCTATTTTTTTTCTTTCATAAATATAGCTTGTAACCTACAATATTAAAAGTGTAAAATGTCTCTCTGAATGTGACTCATACCTACTACAATGGTGGTATTAAGTCCAATAAAGGATTTTTTACCTATTTGTCTTGGGAAATTCTTTGTCTATTTAAGCCATAACTCTGGAATGGAAGTTCTCACACGTAGCTGTTCTAGCCAGCGTTTTCCTCAGATGGTATTAAACAAAGCTTCCATCCTAGAGCCCATTTTGTATGGCAGTTTTTATACTGGTCAGTGTGCTTCACTTCTGGAACAGGTTTGTCTGTTTCACTCTTTTTTCAAGTAGACCTGGAAAAAATCATTATTTTCATCATTTTACTAATCTAATTCCTTCTACCTGTCACTTTTACTTTGCCCCAGTAATGACACCCCTCTCTTATTACACTCTTGTGACCTTGTGTCACAAGACACTTCCCTGGACTCTCCTTTTCCCTGGCCTGGCAGAGGGGCTGCCTCCAGCATAGCGGTGTCCTGCCCCTCCTTGCTTTGCCTGGCTCTGACAAAAGGTTAATAAAGCTTTTTAAACATCTCTATGACAAGCTACCTAGCCCACTATTTTCCC
The DNA here is from genome assembly GCA_013399195.1 of Dicrurus megarhynchus. NCBI lineage: Eukaryota > Metazoa > Chordata > Aves > Passeriformes > Dicruridae > Dicrurus > Dicrurus megarhynchus. The sequence continues at coordinate 812,712 of VXAD01005369.1, forward strand.
GAAATCATGGCAAGGGTGGCTAGAAGGGTTGGCTTGAAGCCCAGCCTTTTCCTTAAAGGAAAATAAATGCCACCATTTATTCTGATTTTGGAAACTGACAAGGATGGAGTTCCTCTGAGTACTCTGGGTAACCTGTCCCAGTGCTGCACGGCCCTCCTAGATTTTTTCGTTGTAGTCTCTTTGGGTGGTGAGTTCTGTGCGTGTGTGTGTGTCTCAATGCTCAGCGTGTGGCTCTGGTCCATGTTTAGCTTGATTACCACTACTCACAAGAGTTTGACCGTGTTGTCCTCTGTACCTGCCCTTCAAGCCACAGTAGAAGCTCAAGATGGAGCCATTGGGACTGGCTCTTCATGAAGCATGCAAAGGTGCAGCTAACCTCATTTATTTGATTTATCTATTTTGGCTAAGACCTGGTCATGCCTCTACTTCAAGGTGTCTTGTCTTTGTGGTACAAACAACACCTTAAAATTTTCAGTTTGCGTAGCTATCTTGCAGGCCAGTAATGACCTTGGACCATTCAAGGCTTGTCTTTGCTATAGAAAACAAAGATTTCTGGAGATTGGAATATTAGGCAGGGACATTTAATGACAAAATTGCTGACTACTACAATTTCTTCAGATGAAAGAACCTGGGGCAGATAAAACTATTTTGTCAAAATGACTGTTGTGGATGTGTTTTGTTGCCCACAAAATAAGCCTTGAAAAGGCAAGATTAGCCACCACATAGAGAAACCTAAGCCAAGCTGCAGGTTTCTGGTATTAGGTGTATTCATACTGAAATTCTTAGAGTTGTACAACAAAATCACTGGTAAAGTGGTTCTGTGGTCTCAAGATTTATAAACCCTTCCTGTCACTGACTTGTGCATTTGCTCTTACTAAGAAAGGGCCACTTTTTGACAGGTTGTACTGTGCTTTGCTATAGTTCTTCCCCCAGTGGGGTCAATGAGTTAGATCAACTGGGAAAGCGGCAAGGTACTTTTGCTGCTGGCCCAAGCCCCTGCTGTTACAAAAGCATCAATACATGGCAACTGTCATAAAAGTCCATTGTTACCGTAAGAGCTCCTCTGATTAGTCAATCTTTTCTCCATTTATTCTGGAAGATGGAATTAGGCACAATGGAAAGAGAGAGCCCGAAATGGGTCAGTTATTTACAGTGCATTCAGCCTTCTTTTGTGTCTGAAAAGATTTTTATTTTGTTTTTTTATGATTAAAATAAAAGACAGAAGAAGCTGCCTGGGGAAAAAGCTCAAAATTTTTAGTAACTGCTTTTAGCGACATAAAAATAGTATTGCAGCAAGGCTACTAGATATAAGTCTTGCTGAAAAATACCCAATTTAAAAAACACATTTCTAAGCTGTTTAATAGTCTACTCTTTCCACAGATTCCTGTTTTCACACTTCCTTATTGACATAAGGATATGGCTGGGGTCAGTAGCAATTTGGGAAGGAAAGCAGAACAAATTTCCTGATTGCCATGTGATGGTACATCTGCCATTTCAGTTTAAGCCAGCATCTGAAGCTACTCCACTTGTAGGCATTTGGCCAGATTCTGATCTAACTGGCATCAGTTTTAGCCTTGTAAAACTTCTCTGTAAATTAGGGTAACTCCAGTGTAGTCAGCTGTGTAAGAGAAGAGTAAGGCCTATTTTTACCGTTTTGTATGATGTCTGCAGAGTCTTAGCAGTTCAGCTTAGTCTTGTAGTTATTTCTTATCTGTCACAATCAATCTACTTGAACTCTTTCTTTGTGGTGTCCCGGTTTACTCAAATGGTGGGCGTAGAAGACAGGATGCTATCACGTGTGATCTGTATCTTGAGGCAACCACTGTAATCTGCATTTTGAAGGTGGTCTTTATGGGGTTCAAGCAAAATTCTAATGTAGGGAGGCCTTAGTGACTACAAGCTGAAGGTGGAGTGTCCATATTCAGTAAAAGAAATGCTCTAATATAATGCTCTAATAAATGACCACCACTTCAACAAGTAGTTGGGGTGTATAATCCCCACAAATCTGCTATTTGCCTGTGATCCAGACTGTCTGTTCTGACTGTGACTGGATGTGGTTGGGAAGGGATGGGGGTAGCAGTGTAGTCTGGTCATAGGGAACAGTGTGCTGTAGCATCATTCACCTGAGTATAACCACAACAGGAAACTGAGGCTAAGAACCAGGCTTTCTATATTGAAATTTCAGTATATCCAGCTGAGGAGATGAGGTATAGCCTGGACACGGTTGAGCTTTTGATGGGATACTGTTCCTTTTTGGACGAGGGTGAAAGAGCAGAGGAGGCTGCTATCCTGCTAAAGTTCCTTATTTTCATAGTCTTGTAGTTTTCTGAAGGTAGAGTTTGAAGGGGTTACATGATAAGGCCAAGCAGTAACAGCAGCAGCAGCAGGCAAACAGCAAGTAGAAAACAGCTGCTTTTTCTTCTTTTTTCTTCTTCTCTTTTTTTTCTTACAGAAGTGTGGATTATATTTGTTAATTGACCGATGAAATTAACACACGATTCTAGTTTTTCTTTTCTTAACCTATCCTGTTAAGATATTATCCTGTAAGTATAACATAGCTATTACACAGATTTGCATATGTAGTTTCTATCAGCTCTTATTGTTTATGTGAACACTCTATCTAAAAAATGTGAACAGTGTAGTTCCATCTATGTTTTGTCTAAAGTAAAGAAATTCTGTGAAAAGGTAACACTGCTGCAGTAAGAACTGTGTATAAAATTTCTTTGCTGCAGCTTTTCAATGTTTAAAGCACTTAGCATATATTTCTACTAAAAGTTAAAAATTTATATTTGTATTTCCCTTTGGTGTGACTTCATGTATCTCAGCCTATCCAAAGGTTTTAATTCAACCTCTGTGCTTTGGCTTTCCTCTGGGCCTGGGTCCAAAGGAGCTTTCACTCCAACAGGGAAGGGATGGGGGTAGCAGTGTAGTCTGGTCATAGGGAACAGTGTGCTGTAGCATCATTCACCTGAGTATAACCACAACAGGAAACTGAGGCTAAGAACCAGGCTTTCTATATTGAAACTTCAGTATATCCAGTTGAGGAGATGAGGTATAGCCTGGACACGGTGGAAATAAACTATGTTCTATCTGAATAACCGTTGTGGAATAATTTACTTAATCCCAAATACTTTGGTTCAATAGGTTGATTACTGTAATAAATAAGAAAGTATAAATACTCTGAAAATTAAATGCTTGAGAATAAGTAGAGTTATAATGCCACAAAATATCCCAAAGGGATTAACACTGCCATTTATTACATTTCTCCGGGAGAATTTGGACCAATCGGTCTTTTAGAGCTGTTGGCCAGATCAGTGACATTGCTTGTGCTGATCAGTACAGCATGACCATTATTACAGACAATTCTTTTTTGGCACAACTGTCTGGATCCTAAATATCAAATGATAAAATTTGGTAAAATCTGATAATGCAAATGTTTCTAAAGGCATGCAACAGAACATGAAAGAAACTATCATGTCAGAAGATGGTCAATTACAGAGTGGTCCGCTGCTATCTTTCACTGTGAGATCATTTCAGTTTAATCTTGATTTATGCAGTTGGTTTTTTTTTTCTCCTCAGTGTATATTTATACTTCTGCAGCTAGGATAGGCCCATGTAAATATCTGAGAGTTTTACTAGGGCTCTGTGCAGATGCAGCTCATTGTCATGTGCTGCATGAGTGGGAGAGACCGCAGAAACTGATTGTTATCACTGATCCCCGTGTTATTTCCTCACTGTGCATTTTATACCCAACTATTTTATCATTTGTAGAAGGTAGTTTTATAGGCTTTTAGGATCAGCAATAATAGCTAATGAGACTTTCTATTAATTCAGAAATTTCTCTTCCAGGTTATTCTGTGTGCTACTGGTGCTATTACACTTTCTGTATTTTATGTAGTCTTCTATACAGACATAGTCATAATCTTACTTGTTTTTTTTTTAGGCGATAGGAAAGCCATATGGCCATCTTCATTATAAGTGATTGTTGGGGAAGATTAAATAGGAAAGCCGTATAAATATGAGTACCTGGCAAAAGATGCTGAGAGTATGGAAACTATAGGCAAGATTGAAATGAAAACAAGCTTTGAGTTACCAAACCCCAGTTACTGAACAACTGGAAAACAATGGTATGGCCGACTGAAGGTAATCCCCTTTGATGAAACAATACCCTCTGCTTGCAGAGAGGTCCAAGGGTCAGAGCAGACCCTGCCAACTTGGCAGAGGGTCCAAAAAGCAGTTTTTAGAGTTTAAAATATAACGCCATATGGTAATGCAATGATTCTTATAGGCTGTATGTAAATGTTGTAGGATTTGTAGCTTGTTCTAGATTGGTTAATGCAAATTAGAATATTCAGCACAGAAGATGATTTATTGTGATGTAAATGGGAACAAAGGCATTCTTTATTCATTCTTTTATTCTTTCATTCTTCCTTCCTTTTCTCTCGCTCTCTTGCTTGCTCTCTTACTTCTCTGACCTGCTTCGAGCTGCGTCTGGCAGCTCCTAGCAGGTCCCCCTACACCCCTGCCCTTACACAATAAACCTCATGCTCTAAGACCTGACTTCAGAGATCTCTCATCTCCGTCCCGGCCGTCTGAAACCGAACCACAAACTCCTACAGATGAACTAATTCTTACAATGATGCTACATATTAAAAAAACTTAAGGTAGTTTTCAAGGGCGAAGCTGTCTTTTTTCTGTATTTTAATTTTTTTGTTGTTATTTTTAGTTTCAGATTTCTTACATGCTTTCTAGTTTCTGAACCTTTATTCATTCAAATTCTACATCTTTTCTTTGCAGTCAAGTAACCAAGTGTGTATCTCTTAGAAACAAAAAAAGCTTTCATATAATCTAATCTCAGGAACTGGCACCCTAATGAAAAAGTGCAGCTGAAAGTTTTAATATTTGACATTCCCATTTTTCTGTAATTAGTTTCAGTTTTTATTCTTGATGTATTTTCATTTAAACACAAACACATTCAAATGTTCACAGGAAATTCTGTTTAATTTTGAGTGCAATTTTGAATTTATTTTTGACAATTAAATAATGTTCGGAGTGCTGTATTCAAAAATCAAACCATTCATTTAAAGGTTTTTTCCTTGCCTTTCATTTTTCAATCTTCCCATCCAGATTACATAATAGTTAGCCCCAAACAGTATACTAAATGATTATAGCAGATAAAATCAAAAAGGAGGTCCTAAGGATGTAATGATCTTTGAAATACATATGTCTTGGAGATGTTTATCTTGCTCAAGGCATGAGCTGAGTGTCTGCAGAAAACGTCTTAATGACATGGAAAACTTCCTCCTGTAGGAGGGTGTTGCTGTCCTATAGCATAGCAACATACCCCTTGCTTGTCACTCACAGAAGTTAAAAATCCAGTAACAGGCTAGCGTGGTTTGAAATACCCTCCAGCTGTTTTGTTATTTGTTAGTTTTGTATTGTTCCTCCCCTGAGGAGGTTCATTATTGGTTTACTATCATGTACCTTCTTTCATGATTGGTTCATTCTGTTATCTCTACCTGATGATGTAACACTTTAAAACTCTCTGCGAGAGAACAAACGGGGTCTCTCTGCTTTAGCTCCCCTTCAAGCTAACTGGCCCCTGCCCTCTCGAGGGCAGGAGAAAATAAACTTGGAATGCAGCTGACAGAGTTTCCACTCTTTTCTCCGTACCTTCCGCTGCTGGCTACAGCATGCCTACATGCTGTGAGGAGGCGTTGGGCTGCACTGGTAAACTGAGGCACGGAAACCTCAGTTACCATCTTCCAGTCGCTAGCTCACGCGGGCTCGGACCCCGTTAACCTGCAGACCAGGCTGGGAACAGCCCGGCCGGCAGAGATTTTAACAGGAGGGGGAAGAGCAGCTGTATCTATGCTCATAAAGGGAGTAACTTGGGTAATTTCCTGAAAGAAAGATCAGCAATTAGCATCGATAGCTCTGAGCCTTTTCACTAAATGCTCCAAAGCTAATCCTGTAAGGAATCAGAGGCTCTATCAGTAGCAAATATTTGACTGAGTATTTCCTCAAATGCAGGGTCCTGGGCCTGTTTGTGTCAGGGATATCTTTATAATTTGTTTCTTTTCTTTGGCTGAAACAATTATACAGTGATTTTGTTTTTCTGTGTTCAGAGAAAGTTAATTTGCAGTAGTGGTAAAACTGCAAGTGAGAAGATCACTCAAATAGAAGAAAATTACTTTTAGTGTTTCTGTTATGAGATTAACAAGAAACTTATTTCTATGGGGCTAGCTGGGATAATTTTGGTGTTAGCATTTTTCAACTCCGTGATGTGTGACTGAAAAGGACTTAATTAAAACTATTAAAAAAAAAAGAAACCAAAATCCTGCTACTTCTGTTTGGAAATGTATTTGTCTCATGGTGTGAAGTTGATAGATGGAGGCTGTATGATAATGAATTTGGTAGAAGTCAGTGGACAAGAACAAGCAAGTTTCGCTTTTTAAGTTTCTAGGTATTTTTCCTTTTGCCAACTTAAATTTAACTTTTTCATTAATATTCTTGGTCAAATCACTTCTATGTGAGCAGCAGTCAAAATGGTTTAAGTTTACTAGCTGAGAAGGCTAACAGTACCTCAATCTACAGCATGTGGCCATTAATGTTGTTTTACCATTGCGAGTAAAGGAATTGTAAGGTTCAGTGTGTTCTTTTAAAAAATGTACCTTATATGCTACCACTCAGTTGGAGAAGAGTCTTTTGAGGTTTGATAATTCCTCATGGTGTGCTACTCATATCTGAGTTGGTCCATAGATCTAAATTCCACAAAGAACCAGCCCAGAGACTTTTGAAGGGAGTAGAAGTCTTGTTAGGGCTGAAGGCCCATTTCTCAGCCTGGACAATTCAGTTTGTAGCAAGGAGGTGATGACAAAGAAGACAAAAATAATCTCCCTCTAGAGCTGGAGTTGAGTCATCCTGCAAGCAAATGCTTCAGCTTTGTTCTCAGGGACACCATCAGGGATGTTGCACACATGACAGTACTAGGTCTAGTGAAGGAAAATGAAAATTGAACCTTAAGAAAAAGTAATTAATTACTTAAATATATAGATATGATATTTTGCTTTCACCTTAGTTCTTCAAGAAATGCTGATGCTGATTTCTATTGTGTGGTTAAAGAGATAATCTTATGTCTGGGGGTGTATTATCCAGAAGTTCCCTAGGAAAGACCTAATGCTGCATTTGGACCTAAATTATACAACCATATTTTAATTGTCTCTTCTTCCTATATCATGATACTTGGATTAAATTAATGTGGAAGTGTTTTGAATACTTCAGTTAACTCAGATTTCTGGCCAAAATATTAGAAATCAGCATGTTTATATGCATGCCTTTTACAAATTATAAATAAGCAGGGCTCATGTGAAACTCTGTCCAGACACAGGTAATGGCTATTTCAACAAGCTAGCTGAGCCATAAGGGAGGAGCGAACCTCCGAGAAATCATTATACTGATTCTAGTCATTATGAACGCTTTCATCCTGACTATGCATCATTTGAAGTAATACCATAAAACTAATGTACCTTCACTTCTTCCATGAAAAATGTAATGGAGAATATGCTACTTAGATGTTTTAACTTGTTTTTTTTTCAGCTATTTCCCATTATGCGGTGGTCCTTCCATTCCTCTCCCTGACTCCCAGCTCTGCTGGTCTCACTGGTTTGCTTCCCTGAAGATTTCCAGATCCTTTTTTGATCTGCTTTAACTCAGTTAAAGAGTAGCAAAATGTCCTCTTGCTTGGTGTTTGTGGTTTTGTTTATTTATTTTCTTTTTATTTGTTTGTTCTGATTTTTTCCCATGGAATTTAACTTGGTTCTCAAAGATTGTCTGGTGAGCTGGTAGAAAGTTAGTGGAGGAGATGAGAAAGGTGGGAAGAGGTTAGAGGAAACGTACCTTTCAGTGGTTTAAGCTGTTACACTGCAAAGTGTGACCTCATACTTCTGCATTTCATCTTCCCTTATGGGGGGGCACATATTTACAGCAGCAAAAGCATCGATAAACCGCGTAATGTTGATCGTAATGGGCATGTTTTACTTCCTTTCTTCTTTTTTTTAAACAGGCCTCCCTTTCTATATTTGATGAATAAAGGGACTATTTTACTTTTCTGTGAATTTTCCTGTATATCACAATGTCTTTCTTGAAAATCAACCACAACTCTAATGGATTTATTCTCATTAATGTCTCCAAAAACATATCTACAGAGAAAACCCTGTGGATCTTTTGGAGCTTCTGCTCAAAAAAACCCCAGTGTTATGTAAAAGGTTCACATTCAGACCAGGCTGGATTTTTTTCCCTACATTCATTTCACCATTAATATGGTATCTATGCACATTGGTTAACCCTTGACTTCAGTTTTAATGAAAACAGTGTAGAAACAAAACAAATACATCATTATTACTTGTTGTTTGGGAAGTTCTTTGGGATGCTATATTAGGAAGAAAGCCAAGCACATAAAAAAACTTGTCTATTGACAGGAGAGATTACCCATCTTTATCCTTTTCTGCTTTCTGAAATAATTTGAAGGGCATCTCAAAATATATTGTTGTTCAGCTAAGCAACCAAATGTTTGTCGTGGTAATCTTAATCTTAGGTGAACTAACCAAAGTTTTGTTTTGAAAATTAAATACAAATCTCATAGGAGCTGGTGTCCTTCTGAGGTTGCTGGTATTCTATCTTGACAGAAACATGAAAATAAAAGAAAAGACTTATCCAAAAATGTCCATCTTCCAAAAAAATTCTGTTTAGTTCTGCAAACTGTTCTTCGTTTTGAACATGCAAAATTTTGCCAATCATCATTCAGCCCAACAAGACCATTCTGGACTATAAGTTGTTGAGCTGATTCTAATGGGTAGACTCCCCAGCAAAAGTCTTAAACATTGCAAGGGGGATGATAAAATAATATTTATTTCCTAAATGTAACTTGCTGGCTATTTCTGACCATAGCATATTCTGAAATACTGATGATTTATTGAAACTGCAATGCTGAGTGAAGAAGGATAAATATGCCTGTGGAATATGTAGTTTACCCCACTTTGTTTTTTGCCAGCCAAAGTGAGCTTCACTAGAACCATTTATAAGTTAAATAAAAGTAATCTTTTAACCTTAACAGCTCGTTTTCTTGCTCAGAAGTAGTACAAGTATTTATTTTTAAGAGTTACAGGCTCCTAAGAGCTACTTTTTTTTTTATTCCTTTGTAAGCAAGAAACTCTTAGAAAGTATTTTGAAATATTTTTGAAGTCAGTAAGGTTTATTTTCTTGTGAAGATGTACCAGAAACTTTATTTAAATAATTTCAGAAATAAAACCAAATGTAGCAGATGACAGGGTATTTTTATTTATTTACTTTTCAAAATAAATCTAAAAATGGGGAAACACCAATTTAAGAAATCACATTAGATGGAGACTTTCTTATCTAAGGCCACAGCTTACGTCTGCATAGAGCACCTGATGTCCTCCAGAAGAGCCAGCCTTCCTTGGCTCCAAACTCACTCAAGATCTTCAGGCACTTTAGAGGGCTTCCAAAATGTTGCTTTGTTTACTCTCATTACAAGGTGCCACGCACTGGTGAATCAGGTCCCTCTTCTGTTTACACCTTAGTGCTCATGAAATTGTGTGTATTTAACTGTGTTTTCTTTACCTGCACCTGTGTATTACGCCAAGACATCATTCAGCAGGCAATAATCTAGGGAACCATTGTGCCACTGCCCTAATTTATAAAGGTCAAGACCTGGTGCTATTTGTCCACAGAACAAGTGTTTGCCAAGCAAATTGGTACAGATTGAGTGAGCTGAACTTTAGATGGCAACATTAATTTTGGTACGTATTACTTATCAAACTACTAAAGTAAAATTGCTTTCCCTTTGAGCATGGAATACCATGGCCATTGTTCCTATGCTGAACTTTAAAGAGTCTTTACTCTTCATAGAAATTTGAAAGTTACTTTAGAAAATAACTTTTTATCATGCTGCTGCTGAAGGATAGGTCCAAATAAATTTAGATGCCTTTCTCTGTTGGAAATGAAGAAGATTATGGCCTAATGTAGGGAAGAAAGACCAACAGCTCATTTTGTACATCATGAAAGACACTTCTTAACTTGATGGTTACTTAGTGCAACTACTTGACCTTATAAAAATAATAAGGTAGTAAATGTGTCATCACTGCCTCAATTTCAGGATGTGAAGCCATTATTGTTAATACTGCTTGAAACAGGCAGCTTCACTTGGAGTACAATGTCTGGGCCAAAATATCTCCATCTACACAGACCTTTAGTATGTGTACCTTTAAAAGGATCTTTGAAATGCTTTAGCAGCTGATGTAATTCTATGTCTTATAGACACTCCCAACTGCTTCTAACCAATACCAGAGACTCAAGCCCAGAAATTGCATTTCTTTAGGGCTATTAAGAGTTTCATCTAGATGAAGCGAAGACACTTTTGAGTAAAATCCCTAGTCCTGAGGTCTTTATCCCACAGTCCTTTTTTACACTTGAGACCAAGAGGCAAGAAACGCCTTTATATTTATGCATAGCCCTGGTGTATGTTGTCTGCACAGACATCAGACTGACAGCAAATTATTTGATACAGTGTGCAGTATTTCTTTAGGGACCCTCAGAAAAGAATTCCTAAGAACAGTGTTCCAGCTAAAATGTAGAAAAAGTGCTAGAGCATGATGATTTTTCTACAAGGATGTTATTTCATTCACAAATAGTTTTTTTTGCCCAGATTTCCAAGTTTCAAACATGCTCAATGAAGCAAAACGAAGCTTCGATGCTGAGTTTAGGACATAATTTTCCTCAAGATGGTATCACAGCACTCACAAGCTCTTCCTTGTGTCCCACATATCCAGACATCCTTGCAGCAACATAACATGGTGTCAACTGCCTTGGACTACAGAAGAAAATACTGCTTAAAATGATTTTGAGATCAGGTTTGTTTGAATCTGGCTCTGGGATTCAATAAATGCCCAGGTAGCTGGGCCTCGGTGCATAACTGAGAGGGCAAAATGAGGAAAACAAAGTGTGTTATAGCTTATTATTTTTTATTTGCTTTGATCTTTTGAAATATGAAGTTAACAGCCTGGAGGTTACATGACCCGGTAGCTTCTGAGAGATGTTTTGTCATCCCAAAAGAAAATATGTTGTAGTGATGGAAATGTACATTATTAATTTTCTGTGCTTTGTGGGTAAGTGGGAGATTCAATTTACCAACTCTTTGCTCTAAGAGGATATGATTTATTTAAAATTCAGATCTGATTTCTAAAACCAAACCAAAAAACCACCTTTTTTCTTCAGAATGTGGCTGTGAATCTCAGAACACATTTTATACAGCTCTACCTAATACAGCTTTTGTTACATATAATTCTGTAACAGAAACAGATTACCCAGAGAGGTGGTCAATGCCCCATCCCTGGAAACATTCAAGGTCAAGCTAGATGGGACTCTAAGGTTCCTGATTTAGTGAAGATGTATGTGTCTGCTCAAAGTAGAGGGGTAAAACTGAATGACCTTTAAGGGTCCATTCCAACCCAAGCTGTTCTATTACTCTAATTATAAAAAGATACATCTTTTGTGATTGCACAAGGTTTGCAGAGTTTTCTGAGTGTCATCTTGCATTTCAACTGTTCAATGCACTGGGATTCTCCTGAGTGTACTTACAGCCTGTGGGAGCCAGAGCGACATTTTGCTGAAACTTGTTGGTTTCAACGTCTTTGTAAATTGTTGCTTTAGGATGTATGAATGGACAGGAATAGACTGTCCCAAGCCTGGAAGCCATCTGCCTATGCTAGTGCACAAATTTTACACCCTGAAGTGATAAGCTTGGAGATCTGCTTTGTCCCAGGGGTTGCTGGTTTGATTACAAAGTTGTGCTCTTCTAAAAGATGCATCAATTTCTAGCTCCAATATATGAGATTATCTCAAATGAACATATATCTAAATACATATATTTACAAAACTATACAAATATGCACATGTGAAAGAGATAGGATGTGAAAAATTGTAAGAGTAGAATAAATAGTAAGATTAGAATACTATTTGTTGAATCACAAATATAAGAAAACCTTACTATTTTAAAAAGGAGCAGCTGCAGTGTTTTTTCATTAACAGATGCACCCCATACTGGTAGGACTTTTTCCATCAGGATAATGTGTCAAGAGTAGGGAAGAAACACATTATCTGTACTACCAGTTCTTTCTTAATTCTGTTTGCTACAATTTCATTGAATAAGGGCAGAAAAGCAACTTAAGGCACTGTATACACGTGGGTAGTTTGTTCCCCAAAAGAAATTTTAGGCATACTCTTCTAGGTTTTGGTTTGTGTATCACATCTTTGAATTCAAATTTAACAGAGGATAAACTGGCTTTGAACATGAGGATTGGATCAACGCATTAGTGCTGCTACATAAGTATATAGGGATTTTTGACCTTGGATACCACTAAATGCTGTTCTTTAGATTAAGCCCCCAGAGTTGATTCCTTGTTTAAAATGCTTCTAGAGGTATTTAGGGGCTGTAAAGTTGCAGTTTTTGGGAGGACAGTCCTACTATTTAGTTATGTTTGGTCTATATTCATGTTAGCAGTTAACCTGGTGCAACGTGTAGACCTGTACAGCAAAGCAGTTGGTTGTGAGGAACTGATTGCAGTGCGTATTATTTACGGTTTCATTTTGGGTAGCTGTAGCCTGGTCCCTTAGGCTGAATGTCCAGCAGAGGATGAAGCATACTGGATGCCCTCCTGAAAGCATCTTCCAGCTTATTTTCTCAGAAAGAAATCCAATTCATGGATTTTGCAACACAAACGACACAAAACAGACATTACTAGGAGATCTGCTCTGTAGTGCCTTCCTGATTTAAGTATTAATTGTTGGTATATCTGTACTCCTGTTCAACTCTGTCTTCATGTTGCAAATGGATCTATGTGATAATGGTTGTTTTAATTTTTTTCTATTTTTATTTTCCCTATTCAAAATGCATCAAAGGAGCTGGGCAGGAAGTGGTTTCTGATTCTAAAAAGTACTTTGTGACTACGCTTTTCCCGTTTCACCACCCAGGATGAGATTGGCAGCTTTTATGTATCTTCATGAGAAACTAGGTTAAGGGAGAGAGACACTCTGAAAACTGTTAACAGCTTATTTTCTTCTGAGAAAGGCTGGTCTCCTGAGAAGACTTTTACTTCCAGTGAGTGAATTTGGCACTTTCAACAAAAAATGCTGTATCAGCTTAACTTTTCATTGCAGGCTAATTATGTTGATAAATGAACTTCATGAACTAAACAGTTTCTTGTTGCAATTCTGAGTTTTACTTTACAATTAAGAACCAAAGCAGTACAAAGCAGCTGGCTTTAGGAGAACCTCCTCTCAGTAAATACAGATGCAAAGATGCAAGCTAGTTGCCTCCAGTACTCTGCCTAGCATCATCTGGTGCTATCAAAAGACTTGCAGAGATAAAAATGGAAAGGAGAGTCACATGAAATACTAATGTAATTTCAACTTGCTTGCAATAAAACTTGTTACTGAAATCTAGTATCTAATGAAATTGTGTTAGTACTGACCAAACTTGTCAGCCATATATTAAATATTTAATATGTAATAATGATTAAGTATTCAATAGTCCATAATAATATATAACAATATAGTATTACTGTCACTAGATGAGCATGAAGACTTATTAAGAAATGGATGTCTCTAACCAGTATTAAATTTATTTGTAACTTTTCTCCTAAAGAATATATCATGAAATAGAACCAGAAGAGATCATCTGTGCTCTCTGGATGATCTTTCAGTGAGGGTTCTGCCATTTTTACCTGCCTTTGTATTGATCTTTCTCAGTACATGCAGACTGCTTTATGTTTTGTATATGGAAAGACTGGTGATTCTTTAGCTTGTTGTATGTGAGAATCAAATGCAGAGCTGAACATATTCAACAAGGAAGTTAATGATATACTGTTAGATGTTGTTGGTTATTTGTTTTTTGCTGTTTTGTTGGTGCCTTTTTCCTCACTAAATTAATGGTGTTAAAGATACCCACCACTGGAGACAATTTGTTTAGTAGTTTGGTTACTAAGGGACTTCTCTATAAATAGAAGTGTTAATTCACAGGACAAACTGCTCCCTTAGAGAGGAAAGGTATGGAAGATTTTATATTTGGAATTTTATTATTTCTCATTCTTGGTTTTGCTCTTGTCTATGCTTACCACAGAGTTCACCAGAGAACCCCTACTGTTAAGGATTACTTCAAAGGAGATGGGAATGCTCCACATGTAATGCCCAGAGATGCCCCGTTCCTGGAAGTGTTCGAGGCCAGGTTGGATGGGGCTCTGAGCAACCTGGTCAAATGGAAGGGGTCCCTGCCCACTGCAGGGGGCTTGGATCTAGGTGACCTTTAAGGTCCCTTCCAATCCAAACCCTTGTATGATTCTGTAATATATTTGAACTCTCAGTTAAAACTAGGAGTTCATGTTTTTTGGATTCTACTTAAGGTGTTTCCCTAGTAATAAACAAAACATTTTCTCTGCTCCTCTGACATGTTAATGAGTACTTTATTTTAGCAAGGTACTTGTACTGTACAAGTGGTGAAGAAATGATACTCATTAAGGTTTTCTGTTACAACACCAAATATATTTTTTAAATACGTGCAATATTTAAATAGCACTGCCTAGAACCTTAATCAAAAAGCAGTTATGCCTTGGCTTTCAAGTGCTTTGCCATGCCCTATTTGAGTATATGAGCTTCTGTATCTGTGCATCTCCTGAAGTCTCCAGTACGGAACAATTGATTGGTGGTCCCTACTTTTCCTAATGTGCAGATGCCGATCAAAATTGCTACATGTTGCGCTCCGGGTTTGCGGTGCTGGATGGTGAGGAGCCGCGACCTTCCAAAAACGTCTCCAACGCAAAGCCGCTCGGCAGGACCGCCGCACACGCATACACGCACATGCACAGGGATAGCTCCTTAAACTGGGTTGATGACAAAGAGGCAGGAAGGGTCTTCAAATGGGGTTCCACAGGAGGAGTTTAATGCTGCCACATTCGTGAAAGGTTCCAGGGATGAAGACAAAGAACGCAGGAGGGTCCAGGTTTAAGTACGGGAGTGGAGGGAGCATCAGGGACCAATGATCTGAGGGCATGAGGGCGGTACGCAAGAAGGACTAGGGAATGGGAGCCAATGGGGAACTCTGGGAGTGGTGATGGGACAAGGGCCAATGGGGAACAGGGAGTGGAGAACTTTCTAGGGCATGGGACATATAAGGTAACAAGGGGCAGGGAGGCCAACGAGCCAACCGGGGAAGCAGAACTGGGATATAGTAACATAGCAGGGCAGAGCATCCTGGGGGAAACCTCTTTTGTTACCCTAACCTAGGGAGGATCTCTGGTCTTAGGGATTGTCCCACCAGTGGATTGTTTTTGTCATTTGTACCACAGGCCCACTGTGGTACCATGACAGCTACATGTCTAGATTCAGAGATGTATATGCACGTGCTATCAAACAGGATTATTCTGAGCTGATACCTTTTGATTCAAGAGTTGTCGTCTGCTTTTCAGAGCAGATGTCCTGGTGGTGATCTGAAAGAATGTTCTAAAACAGCCCCATTGAGTTAGAAAATGGCAACTTCTCCTTTTTCAGGAAATATAACAGTGGTTGTGGAATTATGGAGGAGGAATTTCAATCCAAAAGTCCCAAAACAGCCACAGGCTGACAAAATGCTAAGTGTGTGTGCATGTTTGTGTTTTTCTCACAAGTTTCTTCTCTGTGTTGCACTGCAGAAAATGTATTGGTACCCAATGGAACTGAAAGCATCTGGTTACACGTTTTATTTTAAGACAGTTTTGTTGCATGGTCTTGGAATGAACTGATAAGACAAATATTGGAAGTTGCAATATCTTAGATAATTTTGATCAAGAATCCAGGTAAACTAAACAGAAAAGATACAGTTCTGTGATTTCCTTTGTTAATGAGACTTGTGTACTCAGACAAATCCAGTGATATGTTTGGGGCATCTGGATTTTTTTTTTGGCAAAGCCGTTTGTAACAGCACAACCTGAAATCAATCTCGACACAGCAAGGAAAGTTTTTGAGATTGCTATTAAGTACATTATTGATTCTGAACGTCTCTGAGACATATCAAGATAACCAGAGTAACCTTTGGTTACTTGCTTGTTGTCATTTCTGGGCAAGCCTTGTTTAAGAGAAAATATTTTGTATTTTTCTTTGGTTTCAATTGGTTCATCAGTGTATCTCCCATCCTTGCTGCCTTCATTAGCACCCATGCTGTGAAGTGATTACTTTAGGTGAGGAGATTAAAATCTTGCTTGTTAGGTTTCAAATGCACCCTCACACTTCTGAAATATTTTTAATTAAAGCCTCTGAAAACTGTATTTACTCTTTAAATTCAGCACTTAGCAGTCATAGTGAGAAGCTGGCCTCTTCACAGGAGAGCTGAACTACCTGAGAGAAGACAGAGCTTTGAAGAGATTACATATGTCCTAAGAGGTCAATGGCTAATTTGCTTCTGATAGAGCTTTCTAAATCAGTACAAGCCACTTAGCTGCATTCATTTTAACAGCTCTAATGTGACTAAATCTCCTATACTGGTGTGGGGATAATCAGACAATGGTTGCAACATCCAATGTCCTTGTTATGGCACACTCAGTGGAGAAGACATTCACTTCAGACATAAAGCATGCTGCTGCTGCGGATCAATTCTTGTATCAGGGTGATTAGTTCCTGAAAGTTGTAAAAGAATGGCTCAAAGATGCACTGGCAGATCATGTTAGATTCTGCTTGAAGTGTATTTAAGCTACCAGCACATGAATGATACTACCTATGCCCCTTAACATGAATTGATAAAATTTCTGTCATCTGCAGTGGGCCCAGAAAAGCGTTCTCTCTTTTCTAAGCTGAGATAAATTGTATTAGTGCAGAATATAGTTTACAGGAATCCTATGTGCTTGTATCAAGGCTGTAAATTAGCTGTTAATTGGCACTATTTTGACATCCTTGCTATAGAGAAATCCTGGAGCTCATCTAAAAGAGACAGTCACCTCCATACTCCACTTCAGTATTACCTTGCCTGGAGAGCAGTGCTCACATTCCAGAGATGGTGCACTGACAGTGAGGAGAGGCAGGTAAGGGGGATAGTGGGAACGGTGTCAGACATCAGTACCTCTCTACCTCCCCCAGTCCTTTATGTGTGGGGCAAAGACTTTTAGAGGCATGACAACCTGATTTCTGGTGCTTCAGAAAGTGGAGTGTTTTTCAGTGCATTGTGGAGAAACGTGTCTGTCACCTCTTTGTGCAAATGGCATGAGCCACATAACCTGATAGGTAAATGAGCTCCAGCATGGCATGTGTTGGACTGTTGCCTAGTAGTTCTATGATAGCATGGAAACTACGTGTAAAATTGGAATAAAGAGACAGCTGGTGCAGTTTTTCATGTCTGAGGGAAATCTTTATTGTTGACCAGCATGTATTGCATCTGTCATTTTATTTTTTACTCTAAAGGATAAAAAAATACTGCAGCGTGTCTGTAGCTCCTCTGCTGTTTTATTTATAACAAACCAAAGAACTTTGTGGCATTTCACTGTATTAAATACACAAATTAATCTGTTTACAAAAATTAATTTCCACTTTTTCCTGGATATAGTGGTCCATGTTTTACTCTCTTCATAATACATACCAAATTCCCTTAAAAATCTGGATTTTTTTTTAATTGCTGTAGTTTAAAAAAGAAAAAAGTTTCTGCTAGCTTCCTTAAAATATGTTACTCACAAATTAAAAAAAACCCGAAACAGTCTTCTGAATGGTTATCTGACCTCATTCATATAGGAAAAGGAAGAATTTCCTAATGTAAAATGTACATTGTCAGAATTGGCTGCCAGTGACAGAAGTGAACTGTAATATATATTTTCTATTTGCAGCATTCAGAGCAGCTTTTTTGACAGCTGCAACCTCAAAACCATTCAGTTTCATACACTTTCTGGCATACCATTAAAAATCTATCATTTTTAGCAATCTGTCATCAAAGAAATCGATGGATAAGCTTTGCTGGTCCTGCGTTTCTCTTGCAGAGCATGACCATGTGAAAAAACAACAACTCAAAGAAAAACCTGTATTGTGCAGCATAATTATTAATTCCAAACAGACTATTGGAGCAAACCTGCCAGTTAGACATGAAGCTAGTAGATTGTGCAGTCAGAATTCTGAAATGTTCTTTTTTTTTGAAGTGCCAGGACTGCATCATATAGGAATTTTTTTTTAAATCTGTTTGAATAAGACATTTATTCTTGGTTCTCTCATTTGAACCAAAGGTATTCTAAGTACTAGCTGTGGTCTGTGATTCGTTGGGATGAAGATTCTTTGGAACACACCATTTAAAATCTATGGTTTGGGATGTTATTCTGCAGATTTCTTTTGTTCTGTGAGAGAATAAATTACTGACTTTGTAATAATTTATTGCATTTTCTGACATATAGCCCCTGAAAGCATTTTCTGCCCTAAATCTATCCAGTATGAAGGCAAAAGGAAAGTTCAATAGGAAAATTCATGTGTGTAAGACACTAAAGATACAAAAGGAGTAAATGGGGTAATACACTATAAATTAGCAGCAGGTATGCATCTATCAAAAATTTATAGAAAGGAGCTGCTTTATACAGAAGGTAATGCCAGGAATACAAATCACCTCCTTGAAAAAAGGTCTCAGGGCTTTCCCAGAGAAAAGATGATGACTAGTGACTGTGTTTTCCTTAGTGTATTTAATCTGTTATAGTTTACTAATTGTAAATACTATTTGCTAGAAATCAGAAACCTGTTAGTATATGTTTTAACAGCCTTTATTCTGGGTTTTTCACTTGTTCTGCTGTAAGAAATAGTGTCTCTTAATACTGAAACAAAAACTAAGGGGCAAGGATAGGGCAACAAGTTATAGGTAATATAATAAAGACCATTATTTTTGTGAAGGGATGAAGGACATCTCCTATGAAACTCTGACACTGCAGAGCTTCCAGGAACTAAAATGAGCAGTCTGCTGGACTTAGTTTCATTTGTGGCAGAGCAGTGGGATATAAAGTATTTAGAGACCTAATGCATCTTGTGCTGGCCTTTAGACAGCCTTATTATATGATGGTAAGTAATAACTCAGCTAATCTTTTCCCTCAGAGACCTCAGGATAAAAAATGTCTCATTTTGCTTTCCAAAGCAATCCTTATGGAAGGCCAAATATTAGTCAGATTCAACAAGAATCCCACTCATAGTTCCTTACTGTGAGTACCACTTAGAAACCCCTTAGAAGAGGGTTGGGCATTCCTCTTTGGCCAGGCACCAAATTGAAAAAAATTAGACAATTCATGCCCAAGACTCTGGGAACAGGCAAGCTGAGATTTTCAAATATCAGAAAAATGTGAAGAGACTACAACCTAAATTGACATTTCTCAATAAGAAAGTAAATGGCAATCACTTAAGAAGAGAAGCAAGGAAGAACACCTGGATTTAGCGCTGTGATCAGAGACATGGTTTAACTGAGCACATTAGCTGGATGTTACACTATCTATATTTCCATTTACTCCTACATCTGCAATTTTTTTTCCTGAAAAATGTAAGAAATAGAAGGCTACTTATTCCTCAATAACACTTCTCTATCTCTTTAAGAGATAATGTGGGATAGATGATCTGCTCCAATACTCCAAATTGAGTTAATGAAAGAAATAAATAGGAGAGAAATGTAGAGCTGGGTGAAGGAAGAAAATACAGAAAACATCTTAAGAGCATACAATGTTCAAATAAAATTTGGCGAGGATGGTGAGAAAAGTAAAGGAGGAAAGGAGAAATGAGAATATTAATGAAAGTTGAAAAGAGCAGTTTAGACAAATTTGAGATATAAAAAAGACTAGACAAGCAAGGAAAATCGTAAGGAAGTAAGAGAAATGTAAAAGCAGTCTGCCCCAAAGGTGAGATTTTAAAAGAAAAGGTGTGCAATTAATCAAAGTAGTAGAAGTTGGACTACTGCAGTTTGCTCAGTTTGTTAACATCTCCCTCATCTTTGTCATGGTGGTTATTTCATCATGTTATAAATGAAACGAGCCGATGACTATAATAAAAATTAGAACAAATTTATTTATAGGGAATTTGACAGAGATTTAGGATAAAAAGCCACAATGCAGGGAAAACAGCTCTGAGCCCGGGGTCGGAGCTGGGTGACAGGCAACCTGACAGGGTGTCAGTGAAGCTCTGTTCACACCATGGTCCCGGAGTGATGAGTTTTTATACAGTTTATTTTGCTGGAGGCAATTCTGTATTCAGAGTCCAAGGTCCAAAGATATTCAATTTGGTTTTCTTAGTTATTCCAGCGAGGAACAATGTCCTTCCGATGAGGAGATGGAGTTTTGATGAAATCTCGTATCCTCCCAGGAACAGATTGATGGTCCTGATATGCCACCGATATCTTATCGTAGTGTGAATGGTTGGATGATTTCTCTGTGATGGCCCATTTTCTGCTAAGCTGGTCTGCAGATATGATAATGGGTTTCTCGGAAATCTTTAGCTGAGGGTACATTCCTTACCCTTCCTGGAACTGTCCCTTAATGAAATGCAGTCTCCCTGCAGTTTGGATTTTTAAGCAAGCATATCCCATACAAGCGTTTAATATTAGACAGATATAAACCTTATAGGCACGAATTAAACATATATACATAACAATCATAAGAGAAAGAGCTTGTTAGAAAGTCTCTGGTTAAAATTTTGCTGGTTTTAAAACCTGTTAAGTTGTCAAAACTTTCTTTTCTGTTGAAAGGGATAAAATCGACAAAATATTGTTTGGAATTAGGGTAGGAAAGAGAAAAAGACTGTACTTCCAGCAGCCAAATGGTGAAGGCATGACCTGCTAGCATGTCAAGACCTGACCTACAGACTGAGAATTTAAAATTGTCTGCCACAAACTGAGTGTGTTTATTAACTGCTGAACTGGTGGTTTGTTGTTTTTTTGGTTTGTTTGTTTTTTTTTTCTGGAAATGGCCTTTTTTTTTTGGTTTTGTTTTGTGCCATTTTGCCTTTTGCACAGAACATATGAAAAGTTTGGATTCCACACTGAGTTCCCAAATCTGAATTGACTTTTTTCTTTCTTGGATGGATGTATTTGGGTTTTCTTGTGTGAGAAAGAATGACTACTCCCATTGTTTCATCAGTTGTACATAGAGCGTCATTGGTTGTGTTTTGAAGTGTGTATTCTTCACCACAATTTAACTCTAGAGGTGCTTTGTTTATGTGCTCTGTTTGAAAGCCATGAGGTGCTTCACACATTGGGCTGGTGTGAAGCACCTTTGGCTTTGGTAGCTGTGTTTGGAAAACTGTGTTTTCTTTCTCCTTTAAAGATAACCTCCTGTTTTCAAGTACACTGTATTTAAATGTAATTTGTTACATTAGGCCCGTTCTAGTTTTTGCCTCCTCTTAGATATCGAACTCTCTTTGTTTCTCATTATCACTCTCTTTTTCTCGCTTGTCCAAAGTGTGTGTTTCAGTTGTTTGGATTTTTTTTCCCTACAGCTCATTTATTTTTCTGTTGCCAGCACCCTTCCTGTAGGCCTTCATTTTGAATGTAGCAAACACTCTAGATTAATTCACTGCATTCCGCAGGTGCCTGCAGGACAGGAGACTGTGGAAATGAATGCTCCTCATTATCCCTTTTGTGTGTTTGCCAACCACTGTCTTTGGTCAGAGACTTTTTGTCTCAGCCTTCTTTTTGTTGTTTGAAAGGACAAGTTATGTCTGTTAGTGTGTATGTCTATATAGGTGGATACACACACGTAAGCACACAAATATGTATACGTGTATATTTGTGAATTTAAATCTCTTCCCCAATAATTCTCAGTTAATAGCCTGCTCAGTTAATAGTCTGCAGTATTTACTTTTCTGGAGAGTAAATTGAATGCTTTGAACTTGTTTTGCTTTCACTGGAGTTACTAGAAGGGACACACACAAATTTGGCTGGCCTTCAAAACATTACCAAAACCCTTCTAATTACTGTCATCCTGTCACCACCTGTGAGGCAGTACCTTGAAGCAGAGTTAGTGTGCCATGCTTTGTTTTAGCTTAAATGCTATTAAGAGGGAAAGCACAGAAAGAAGTGAGCATGTAAGAACTCCCCAGTATGGTACAAATACCTGGGAGTGCATGAAGTTTCCCAGTGTCAGACCCATTGTTCCCAAAGCAGAACCATTTGTTTATAAATGGAATAATAAGTATTTTTTGGCAGTCTTCCATCTGAGGAACATGTGTAAGAAACAAGTGTCAAGCCAAATGCAAGTTATACTTGAAGCCTCAAATTAGACTTGAATATGCAGTTACAGAAGGTTGTTTTGAAACACCCTTTGTTGCAATAAAGTATCTTTCAGTCTCAATAGCTCAAAGAGCTGACAGGGTTTTGTAGACTCTGCCATTGTTTTTCTGTACATTTCAACAGCATTTTACATTCAACAGCTGGAATGATGAGGTGCTACGTTGACATTGTGTTGATGAAAATTTGCTTTTTTGGGGTGAAAATCACAACCGTGTTTTCTTGAATAATAAATAAAATGTTGTGTAAATGTTTTACTGTGTTTAGCTCAGCACGGAGCTGCTTCGTTTTCAGAGCTTCTGTTGGCTGCGTGTGGGAGGCTGTCAGGTGGAGAAACCCTACCAACCTTTGTCCTTTTGAACTAGGTTGCAGAGATCTTGCATCAAGTCCTAGTGCTCTTGAGTCGTGTGGTTGAGTAACCAGGTGACATTGTTGCATGGTGAAGTAGAGCTACATGAGCAAAGTAATATCCAGCTTCAGGGAAATGGTCAGGAATTGGATGTACACTTTTAAGGAAGTGGATTGCTTCTTGTTATTATGCAGGAGGAGTCCAGGCTTACCCTGCTCCAATCACTTGTATGGTTCTAATTTCTTTTATTACTTACCTTCTTAGATTCTCCAGCTTGTTTTTTTCCTTGTTTTAGTACCCCACAGAAGGAAATGGTTTTGTAAGAATTGATGTTATTGAAATTGAGGTAGAGGCAGGACGAGACAGTTGAGAAAGATGAAAGGCTGATATACACAAAAGAAAAAGGGAAGTGTATCAGAGGTCCTGAATCATTTCAAGTCTTGCCTTGCTTAAATAAGGCCAGTTGCAATATAGTTTATAAAGACTCGCACTGAAACTTATAATTAGAGGTTACACAAGGGCAGGTAACATTGCAGAAACGGGTAAGACATCTGACCCAACATGCCTGCTTACTGAAATGGAACAGCCTTAGGCTCTCCTGAGATCATTGCTGAGCAACTCCCCAGATTTCTATTAAAGGCCTATCCTTCACCTCTCTGCAGGGCTCTCTTTTAAGAAAAGGAATATTTTTTCACTCTTCAAACTTCTGATTTTCTAAAGGTTCTCAAGCTTCTCATATTATATAAGATGTTTTAAAAACTGGCAAAAAAATCACTTCCCCAACTTGGGGAAAAAAAATCCATTCTGCATTTGACCTCTATGCTTGTTGTTGTGCTTATTAGTATTCTAGTTCTCACACCATGTTCTCTCAGTGACAGCACTTACCCCCATCTCAGCTGATGAAATTCAGCTGCATGTTTTTCCTTTACTCTTTTTGATAGCTGCTACAGAGGCTTTACAGTTGGGGACATCGAAATCACCTGCCACCATGTTGCTTTGCTTTATTTTTTCTGAATTTGTTTTAAATCAAGTACTAGAATACTTGGTGGGTCTGAGATCTGAGAGTGCTGAGTACAAATTTGAATTTAGCATCACAATCCCATGTTGTTGGGGGTAAATTAAATGGCCCATCTGTCCAAGCTGATATGGCACATCACCTACAGAAAAAATATCCTGATTTAGCTTAACTGATTGAAACAGATAAAAATGTCCTTTTTACTCACTTTTGATCTTTATCTTCTTTCAGTCTTTTTTGGATAAGTGGTGAACCCATTGGACCTGTTGCTTTGCCTGCTCTCACCACCTTTTTTTTCCACGTGAGTGAAACTCTGAATTCCTTCAGCATGGGCAGGAGAGGAAAAAGGCAGCAGTCTCATCTGGGGATGACATTTTGGGAGCAGGCTGCTCCACTCCTCTCCAAAAAAGAGTTCTTAGAACTCTCTCTTCCAGAGGTTTCTATGTGTCTCAGAGCTCAGACTTGCAATGCTACCCAGAATGTGTATCCATGTTTAATTCTGTGACATGTTTTTCTTTCTGAAAAAAATCCTATGACAATTCTATATTGACCTGATTTGCTTAACTTAAATGAAAAGAAGTGTTTCCATTAAACTTAATGAGTTCTGTGTTAAAATTAGGTTCACTGTAGTTACCTTCATTATTCCTACACAATAATATTTCAATTTTCCGGTCTTCTTCTGCCTTCTCCTTCCTTCACAAAACTGCAAGTATCCAATTATTTTCCTTTGTGTAAGTCAGAATTTAAGGGAGAATTTTGCTCAGTTTGTGACCCAGGAAATAACAAATATGAATTCATACATCTTCCCTTTCCAGAGGTGTCATCCAGGGCTGTATAACTGCTACCATGGGGCAGGCTGAGGTTGTGCCTGCCCTTCAGTAACAGTGCACTAGTTCTCTGTGTATATTTAAATTTACTCTTTTTTTTGGGAAATATCTTTATTTCCCCACCATCTGATGGTCCCAATATGAAATGAGTCTTATGTAGTTTGGATATAGGCCCAGAAATGTGCATCTGAATAACCTAGCTGCTTTTTAATATGAATATTAATTTTATAGGAAAAATATACAGGTAACAATAAGGACAGGGGATGTGGAAATGTGTAAATGAAAGTCGGTGCAGAATGTCTGTATTTGCACAGGAGGTAATTTGCTTCTTAATGTATTTTCTGGATTTTTTCTGGTTTGAATTGAGACCTTGGTTTTTTTTAAGCACTATTTGATGGGTTTATTTAAAAACACAACTGTGGATTTTAGAGAAATTCTACCTATGGTGTCAAAACATATTGATGTTTGATATGTTGCTATGGCCTTGTACTAAAATTTTCTTTGATTTCTCTTCCATGATTTTCATATTATATTTCACATTGACACAGATTCTACAGCCTATGAAAGGTGAGATTTTCCTAGTAGATATGTTCACAGAAGTGACACTCTCTAGATGATCTTCTTGTTTCCCCCTCCCAGGATAAATTGAGTTTTATTCTTCTTTTATGCTTGTTATAATATTCTAGAATGTTAACTCATCTACTTAAATCTACACTAACTCAAAACTGGGAAAATTTTGCCACAGGTTTGCTAAATATTGTGATTTAACTCTCAAGATAAAATTGCTTTAAAGTGTCAAGGCTGATCCACGTAGCATACTGTTAATATTTGGAACACACTGCCATAAGCAATAGCAGAGCTAAATATTTTTAAATATCATAACCAAATAATTGTGGACTTTTTATAAGAAAGGAAAACTTGGATCCTCATTATAAAAATATGTGCTCACACTCCAGTCAATGTAGGAATAACCATATGCCATAGCTATCCTTGGGCTCTGTTCATTCTCTTCTAGGCATTTTTGCTCAAGTAGAGTCAGGAATTTTGTAATTTGGCTGGAATTTCTAGCAGGGCTACAGCCATGTAGAAATCCCAATACAACAACTGAATATGCACAGGGAGGTTTCATGATGTTCTTCTAATGAGCTTGTAATTCTGCTTCGTGTAATGTAGTTGTACTACTGCTTTGTGTCAGATCTGCTCTGTGTGCAAAAGTTTCTATGTGTGTCAGAGAACTCAGACTTGCAGTACGACACAGAGCATGTATCCATGTTTAACTCTGTGACATACAAGAGAAAAACCATAATAATTCTATACTGGCCTGAGCTGCTTAACTTAGAGAAATGGAAATTCAGCTTATAAGATAAAGATATACTGAACAGTGAATTCAGTCTTCTAATGGTTGAAGCGTTATGTGAAATGCTGAGGTCTTGTGCTATTTTGCCATTGCTCTTCTTTGAAACAGATATCTCGTTCCAGAGTGCTGTATATTGCAGTGACTGATTGAAGAAAGTCACTGTGAAATGAGTATATAATTATTCATGCCCCTACTAAGAGTCTAAGAGTGGGATGAGCCTTTGACAGCCTGGGTTTTTTTTTTTTTTGTAACATGTAACAATACCTAATTATTTCTCAAGCAATCTACTTGTAGTCTAAATATAGGAACTGTTTCTCAAGCCAGCTGTTCTCAGTAAAATTGAGAACTAGAGCTGATTTAGTGGCTTAGTGAACAAGAGTAAAGATTTCCCAAATGTTAATTTTGTAATGTTCGAAAATCAAATTTAATTCCCAAAGAGTTCAGCTTGCTCAGAAATAAGAATAGTAAAACATCTGTAGAGCAGAATGACAAAACTCAAAATCTAAGGTAGAATAATTTATCAGGGAAGGACAATTGGAGTCAATTTGTGGAAATTTTTGTCTAGAAGCAGTGATTAGATTGCGAAGAAACCGTATTTTTAATTATTATTATGGAAACAATAATCAGTCACTGAAGATGATTGTTCTTTAAAGATACTGCAGTCTTTGCCATTTAAATGATTCAAGGCATGCTGAAATTAGTTTTTATGCCAACATGGCTTTCTGTAGTTTACTTTTTCTGGCAACAATAGAATATGAACATATGTGTTGTATAGTACATACACAGTTGAGTTAGTTTATTTGTAAAAGACAGACTCTTTACAACCTTTAGTGTGTTAAATGGATATGTGAGCAGTGACTGCTTTATTCTCCAGAGGCCCTGTGGCATGCACGGCTATTATAGAAAATCCTAAACAAGAATTTTTAGCTTGGTTTGCTGCTATCAGTTAACAATCAAGGTAGATTTGTGCAAGGGAGGAGCCCCAGCTGCTCAGGAAGTTCTGTGCACCAGTTCCAACTCCTTGGGACAGTTTTGTGACTAATAGGGCATGAGACCATGCTCAGGTTCTCAAAGCAGGTGTGCTGCTTGTAGCAGAAACTGGAATGGTGAGACTCTTGCAGAGATACTCCTGGGTAATGAGCTTGCAAATGGCCATACTTCAGCTAAGAAGGTTGTTTTGGTTTTTAAAAACCCTTTGTACTTTCTGAATAAGGGGCATAGGATTAGTGGGACAGACTTCACTCCATATTCTGGAGAAAGGGAAAATCACCATCTGTGGAAGTCTAGGAAGAGTCTTACGCCTCCAGAGGTGTATGTAACAAAGAGAGAGGGGCAGAGTACCAAAACCTCTGTCCTACAAAAAGTGCACTGTTGTGAGGTGCATTAATTTCACTTATGCATTTCTTTTTAATTAGACCGGTTCTATAGAAGTCTAAAGCTCTACATAGGCTGTCTTGATGCCTGGTATTTTCAGACTTGGATTTGCTTACTAAGCAGAGAAATTAAAAAGAAAACAAAAGCATTTGTAGGCCTATTTTCAAAAGACTTGTACTTAAAAATAAGGAACCTGTCCTTAATACCTTAGCAATGTTTATTTGATTAAGAACACATTATTGAGTTTTTCTCCTCTTCTAAAGCTGTTTACTAGTCCTATTTTCCTTTCAACCAGAAAACCCATACAAAATAAGCCATATTGCATTATTGCATAGTTTTAACCAACTGTTCAGCATCTGGTACTTCACAATGATTTTCTTCTGCCTACTGAGGACAACACTTCACCAAGGAAAAGCTCTGTCCCTGCAAGACATATTTAATCCTGCATTGTTAATAAAGAGGTGTTGAGATAATTGTAATGTGTACAGCTGAAGTACTTGATGTATTGATTTCACCACTCTTGTCAATGGTAGTTACCACTACAATAGATATTAGAGATGTGGACTGTACAGACAAGGGCATGAAGGCTATATATTGGAAAGAATTTGGAATGGTAATTGCAGATAATCTACAGGAAAACAAAGAATCATCAGGAGTGGGTGCGCAATGCGGTTGTGATCCAATTCTTATGTACTCATGATATATCCTATAATAATAGCATACACTGCTGTAAGACACTCTAATCCGTTTTTAGGCCATATGGAGTCATGCTGCTTTGTGTTGAGAGCGTGGATCTAGTGTTAAACATGGTTGGCCTGCTCTACCACATTCCTCCAAAGCAGTAGTTAATATGTGTGTTCTCCCAGGTTTGTTTGTGGTTTTTTTTTTTTTTTTTTTTACTTTGTGTGTTTGTTTGTTTCTAACTGTATGCAGCCAGTCTGGAGTAACTGATTGAAATTTTGAAATATATTACAGAATAAGACAATTGACTTTAATTTTCTTTTAAACTGATACCACTAAATGAAAGCTGTCTGCTAGATCAATACTGCATTTCAAAAGCAAGTTTAAAATTGTTCCACATGGGTTTTATCTCTGAGTTTTAGATGACTACATAGCAGGTGTCTGCAGTTGAACTGACCATCTGATTTCCCTTAGCATCCACATGATATGTCAGTAGGCCCACGCTCACATACAGGCTCAGGGCAGGCACTGGTGCACAGCAGGGCACAGCTGTGAGCTCCATCTTAGCAGCAGCCCGAGAACCTCCTTTTATCCTGCATGTCCTTCTAAGGAGGAGGGGCAGCAATGCCCTTGTCTGGCAGCACTGCCAGATGCTTGTAAGAAGGCAGGAGGGGTTCCCTGGTGTTGCCTTTGTACTGCAAGGACATTGTGCTCTGTGCTGCAGGCAGCCTGTATCAACTTTGTGTCCAGGCACAGTCACTGTAGACAAAATGCTGGGTGCTGACCATTAAATGTACAGTATAAATATTAACTTTGGGTCTAGCTTGCAAAATTCCCCTTCCTGTGTCTTGTCTGCCTAAACATGAAATCTGTCGATGAAATCCAGGAGAACATTAATTATGCTCCCTGATCACAGCACTGAAAGACCACTGACTTCAGCACCCTTCCAGCATCAACTTTTATTTTGGCAGTTGTGAAGGATCTATTGTTCATTATTATATCTCTACTCTGCTGAACAGAATCCTTCTGTTGTAGCACCAAATAGTCTGCAAGCTCTCTATCACCAAGTGGCTGTGACATAATGATTTGTTTTATTTTCTTTCCTGCTTCCATTTGTAGAATAAGTAAATTTCTGTCTGTGAAGGGTAAAATACTGAAAAAGCAACCTTCCTTAACTGCTGTTGTTGGGATACTGTGGAATGCATTTCCATAATTCATCTACTTAATTTTGGCTGGAAAAAATGAGGAATTTTTTTTTTATTGAATATTCACTGTTTCTATGATATACTTCTAGAAGTTTATAATGATGTCTTGGCAAAACAGAATAAATGCAATTATAGGTTTGGGTTTTTTGTTTTGTTTTGCTTTTTGTTTTGTTGAGGGTTTTTTTTGGTTGGTTGGTTGGTTTTTTGTTTTGGTTTTTTTGGTTTCTTTTTCTTTTCCTTTTTGTCTCTTTTGTTGCTATCTGAAGTTCATAAGCTTGTGAGGTGGGCATTTTCCCTCCCCCCTGACTTTCTGAGTCTCTGCAGTGCAAGAATTCAAGCTCCTTCCTCTCCTTTCTTCCTTTAAAAGAATTTGTTACTATGGTGAGGAAACCATGTAGCATTTAGAGCTTCAGACTAAATATAGCTATTTTCATAATTCATTTTAAGTATTGCACCAATAATTTTCCAGAGTAATTCATTTTACAGCACTTACAATCTATTTGCCCCAAATATATGCACATATACATGTGTAACAAATATCCTAGGAGCTCAGGATGGCAAACCAACCCTGGCTTTAAACCAGGATCCACTTCTCCTGAATCCAGAACTAGCCGAGTCTAAAATAATATCTTTTCACATTCCTGAAATGATCTTCTGGTAAATGTAAGGGAGAGGAGAGATGATTCTAGGCTTTCACAATTTATTAATTTTAGTCACTTTTTTCTTTATTTTCATAAAGGATGTATACACATAACCAGCATGACTTACCGGATCAGGATTATTATTTAAAACAGAAGGTTGAAGTGGAAAATAGTGGTATTAAATATTGAAAAAACCCAGTAAATTTTAAAGCATAATTGGTACTCTATCAGAAGACAGTGCTGAATTGTAAATCATCACAGTCTGACAACAATCTTTTGTTAAAGATGTCACTCACGCAGCTCCAAATAAAACTGGGAATAGACTTTTCATTTTTCTGGCTTGTTGACTTCAGTTATATTAGAGGTATTAGTATTAGTATATTAGTACTCCTGATTAATTGTGCTGGGATTGCTTTCTGGTATGTATTTATAAACACTTGCAATAGTATACATAGAATATTTGGATGGATAATACCTTAAGATAAAACTATATTCATAAATAAACTAGCAAATAAACTTTTCAGTTAATGGCCTCTAAAGATCTTACTGCATTAAATAGAGTATCTGAATAATTCACCCTTTTTCTAGTATGGATAATCAGCGTACTGTGAGCTCAGAAATGTTCTTTCCAGCAGAATGGTCGAGAGTAGGCTCAGGAGGGCTCACCTGATGTATTTGAGCTCTTCATCAAGTACACTGAGAGTATCTGAAGGATCTATGTCCTGGATGGTGTATAATATCACTGAGGAAAGGCTGAAGGAATAATTCATGACTGTGTTACTGCTTTTTGTGCAAAGGCTTTCTGAGAAATTATCCTGTCAAAAGTCTGCAGTTGCCTGGCAGTGAATCAGACCTTCAGTTTCTGGACAATTCTGGTGCAAAAGACCCAGCAGGGCACAGTTTTGTGTCAGTGCTGGGTGAGATGGGAGCATCCACATCTTGGAGAGATGCTGAGGGCATGAGATCTACCTCTGAGATGGTTGTGAGGGAGACATGTGCAAGCTGGGAGCCCTGGCTGGTGGGACGAGGCACAGGCAGGGGCTGGTAGCAGGCTGTGCACCTGGACAAAATGGCAGAGAAAATCCAGTTCTGTTTTACTGCATTAGGATTTTTAGGTGTGTATTCTATTGAATAATTTGGCAGCTCCACTTATCAGCCAAAAACTCGGGTGCACACAATTAGTAACCATACCTGAGAACCTGCCCTCATGACCTCTTTCTCATCACACATGAGCAAGATGAATAGGACAGAACCTGAGTTTAGAGAGGGTCATTTAACTGCCCCAACCATCAGACTATCCCTCGTAAGCTTTCCTTCCTCAGGCACAGCACACCTCCCCCATTCAGTGTCAAATGAGTCAAAAGTCCCACACACACCTCAGCTTCCAGGGCTCTCTGGTCTTGGTTCATACCCAGGCAAGGAGAACTTGAATGGAACCACACCATTTATGCTGTGTGACCTTAAACTTAAATAGATCTAATGGAAAGGTGACACTGGAAAGGACCAGCCTGCTCATCCTCCCCTGTGCCTGAGGACCTACTATCTGTTTATCCAGAGATCTTGCTGATTGTTTTTTGCAGGCTGAACCAGCTCAATGCATAATCAGAGAGAAGACAGCTTTTTTTTTTTTTTCCCCAGCAAGGTTAATTGTTTAAATAATTGATTATTTAGGGTCCCTTGATTTAATGGAAGTGGCAGGAGGGCATATCCCATCAGAGCAGGAAAAAGAGTTCTGTCAGAACTTCTGCCTTGGGTGTGACCAGGGTGCTCCACAGCCTTCCCACATGTGCTGTATCGTGGGTGCATTTGGCAAACACTGAGCAAATAAATAGGTATGATAAAGATGAATTTCAGGAATTTCCTCATTAATCAGGAAAACTTATGGCAAAGCTATGATGAAAAATTGTGGTGCTAAAAGACAAAAATTGCTTCCATTCAGCATGCTCCAATACTCCCTTTTGTGAGGAATCTTGTTTGCAGAATTCCAGTTTAGAAGAAGTTTAGGTGGGCTGTTAGTCATTGTTCATTTGATTTGATGGTTTTTTTTGAGAGATATCTGAAATATGAAACAGTATTTTCTACTTTAGCTTGCTCATGGGGACTTCTGAGGTATAACTTTTCTAGTTTGTCTGTATTTAAAACTGGGATATGTCAATGACAGGTGTGCTAATGAAAGCCACTCAGAATAACAAAGCCCAGAAACAAGCCCAGATTTTATTTTTGGACAGTAGGCATAGTAGTGCTGTTCAGTGAGATAACCCAAGGAAGAGAGAAATAAGAATGACCTGCTTTTTGAAGTACAGAATTTTTCTGTTCTTTTTGTCGATATGACTTGATCTACACCTGTGATTCTTGGTAGTGTAAAAAGAAGAAATAGTTTAATTTTGCTAAAACCCCCCTAATTTTGATGAAGCTTTTAGGAAAAAAAACCATTAATCTTCTTGGCCTTAGAGCACATCAAAACTCTAATTCTGCTAATATTTTTATAACAGTCTTGTGAACATGAGTCTCAGTGAGCTAAGGAAAAAATTGTAGCTGTTTTGCAAGATCTGTACTCTTCTCTTTACTCAACATTGTAAATGTAATGTAAATTATTTGTAAATGTTGTACTGCAGTATTCCCATTTCATTCTTGTCCTAGCTCATTGCTTTTAAATGTTTCATGACTGTATTGTACTTTCTGATAATACAAAGACACCTAAAATCAAAGTTTAAATTAGCTTTTCCCTTTTCTGTAATATGTGAACCTGGCATCAAACCCACAGTGTTCTAACTCATTATTCTGTGGCAAGCAAAAATGACTTGATAAGTGTTCTAGTGCAAGTGGTCTTTATGCTTTCATTTGGTCAAACCCACCAGGATTAATGACTGAATCAAGAATAACAACAGAAATAGGAATATGCTAGCAAAGCATATCAAAACAGCTCTTTGTGTAAATATGTGTCTCCGTATCAGATGCTGGCAGTATTTTTATGTTTGTAGGTGCGTATCTAAGTGTAATTATAGTAGAATGGCAAAAGTTCCAGACTTTGGTCCTAGTTTAACTAAAGCAAATGCAAATCTTACAAAGGGTTGTAACCCTTTAAGCCCATCAGTTTTGGGTAATTAGACACTGCTAAATTTGATCTCATAAAAAGTGACCTTTATTTCCCAAACTTAGTGATCTCACAGGATATAAAAAAAGTTTGCCTTAACCAACTTAATGTGAATTATGAGCATTACCCTGAATTTTTTTGCAGAGTTAGGTTGGGTGTACTTTGCTGTTTCAGGAGCAAACTGAGATGAGTCAGTGTTGCATTTCCATTGTGAAGGGGATGTGTTGCTCCACCTCTTCTGCATTTTCCTCCAGGCTGACCCCTGTGCCCAACTCCCTGGTGGCTCTGGACCTCACTTTGTGAAGCTGTTTAACTCAGCAGCTCCATAGGAAACCATCCAGCTGTTTTTGCTGGCTTACTTTTCTGCCAGGTTGCCAAGATGATTTAATTGACAAAAGGGATCCATGAAATAGCAGAGCAGATGTGAAGGAAGAAGAGGAAGTGTGCAGGCAGGAGTGGTGAAAGCTTTGGAGGTGGAAAGCTTTCTTCTTAAGGCTGCAGACTAGAATTGCCTGAGCTGGCAAGTGAAATCTCACCCCTTGGCCCCAGCCACTGTTCCCTGATCAGGGCAAATCCTTCATAACTATAAATTTTGGAGCGGTTTTTACTGAAATGTATCTTGGGTGGCAGGAGGTGATGACTGAAGGGCAGCTCAGGGAAAGGCTTGTGCCATGCAGATCTCAGTGCAGTTCTCACAGGGCTGGAGCTCCTTTCTGGGCAGTTTGGCTGGCTGGTGACTGAAAAAGCTGCTGTCTGCAGTCCTACGAGATGAAACTTCACAGCTGTGTTTGCTGTTGGGCAGCAGTTCCTGCCTAGACAGCTTGCAGCTCTTGATATCAGCTTTCATACCCATGGAATTTTTAGAGATTTTTTTTTTTTTCTCTTTTTAATATTAACTAAAGGAAAGCTGCGCTCTTTTGAAGCCTTTTGTGTCGGGAGAACAAAAAAATAAGAGACAGATTCTCTCCAGTGCTGTCAGAAATAGAATCATCCTGTAGTTAAAGAACTCCTGTAGCATGCTTGGATCTAAGAAGCCAATAATTTTTGCTTTTTATAATGTTTAAGTCCTGGCCTGCATTAGGCAGAAGAACTCAATCTTATTTCCCTATATTTCACATAGGAGCCATAAGTGGATGGAATATTGTTTAATTCAATGTTAGAAGATGTCAGATGATGTGCTTTTTGGCCAAATAATTCTTCAATGGGGTTATAAACCTACCTAGGGCCTAGAGATCTAATATAAAGAGATAGGCACCTACACAAAAAAAGATATTTAGGATGCCATTTTTATTCCCATTTTCACCATTATTGTTCATATAATTCCCACCCATGTGTAGCACTAACTTCCTTATTTTCACATTATCATGAAATATAGATCTAAGGAGGAACATTCTGAAACTCTGTTTACTTTTTCTTTGCAAAGGAGATAAGGTATCTCTGGAAAATGGATACTGTTTTCCAATACATCTGAATAAACAGGTTCTTTATGTAATTTAGTGCACAGAAAATCCCCACACCTTTACTGTTTTGGGTGAAATTCCTTTCTGTTTTCAGGGTAACAAATATTGCTGCATTTTTAGCCAGATAATTTTCATATTTTTTTCATTGGGATGTCTGAAGGGTTACAATGGGATGATCATATGATTGAGGTAAAGTCTGAAAGTGACTGTTCTGTAGCTCTACCCTATTTTTCCTTTTTTTACTAGTTAATCTGTCCACGTGGCTAAGTTGATATTATTATTATTATTATTATTATTATTATTATTATTATTCTCACGTGGAAATTTTCAACCAGAAAACCCTATCCACGGTCTGGTTTTCATGACATTTTAATGCAAACCTTCAATTTCATGAAAAATTCTAAACTTAGATTATTTCAGACTAAATATCCGAAATATCAGATTTTTTTTAAAAAAACCCCTCTTCCTATGCTGAAAAGTTTTACTGAAAAGCAGTTGAGTCATCTTTAGTTGATCCCATTCTTTGTGACTTTAATTTCTAACCTATAAGTCAGAGTAATAC
This sequence comes from Dicrurus megarhynchus, assembly GCA_013399195.1. Classification (NCBI taxonomy): domain Eukaryota; kingdom Metazoa; phylum Chordata; class Aves; order Passeriformes; family Dicruridae; genus Dicrurus; species Dicrurus megarhynchus. Next base: position 847,598 of record VXAD01005369.1, read on the forward strand.
TGTCTCAAAAGTCTTCCTGTGTGAGATGTGGCTGCTGGAGTTGTGTGACCTGAGGCCAGAGGCAGGAGATAGAGTTCTTCTTTTCAGACTGGAGAAATTTGGTAAAAATTTAAGTAAAGTATGAAGCTGTCTAGAATTTCTTGTGCAGAACAAGTGGCACCAGAGTCTCCAAATGGTCACATGGAAGTCCATAAGAGGGTTGAGAAAGACCAGAAGATGGAATGACCATGTATGTGGCTTTTAAGATGTAAAATTTTGGCAGCTTGAGGAGACAGTTTTTGCAGTGCAGAACCTCTGGGCTGCAGCCTCAAATAAAAATGTAGATGGGGTTTCTCCAAACCTAGATGAGTATTCTGGAAGGAACTAAAAGATTATAATGAGGTGTTTCATCCCAAGAATCTGAAATGCAGCCTAGCCTTCGACGAAGAGACAGAGCCCATTGTAATCAGGCATCAAGACTTGAAGCTCAGAAAAAAAATTTGTCTTGAGGTATTCCTTTGGTAGTGGATTTTTTTGGGTGGTGGGGAGGTGTTTTTTTGTGGGTTTTTTGGTTGGTTTTTTTTTTTTTTTGGTTCTGAAAGTATTTTACCTGGTAAAATGATTGTTTGGTGCAGGAGAGAGCTAAGGAATTTCAAATATCCAGGTACCCATGAGCCATCCCACTAAGTTGCTTGGAAATTGTCCTCACAGAGCATGTTTTGAGGTGTAACAGACTGTATCAGGTTTTGAAGTGTTTGAAGATCTTGGGGCAGATAAAGAGTAAGAACACTTAGGTGTTGTCATTCCTTCATCTCACTGTTTATTTTTACAATCAGAATTAGTCTTGTTAAAAAGCCTTGTTTAGCTTCAAAGTACAGGTATGTCTCCTCCTCACTATAAACATCTGGACTGTAGGAATGAACAGACTGTAAGAACTTTTCTGCCAGAAGAAAGAAAATTTGCCTCAACAAGACTCAATTCATAATTATGATTTTCCACATTTACAACATTTAAGTGCATCTATCTAAAAGGCAAAATGTTTTACAGGTTAATCAAAACTGAAGATGTCTTAATAATCACTTAGGAAAAATTGAAACAGTTTGGAGTAGAGCTAGGATTCTCCCTGTTCCTCTGTCCCTGGTTTCCAGGAATTCCTGGTTATCCCTGTAACAGGAGCAGAAAGGTTACTGTGCAGAAGTGACTTGGAGAGATTAGAAGTATATATATTTTTTTTTTGACATGTGAGGTGTCCTTAATTTATTTAGTGTCCTTAATACATGCTCTTTCTGTGCTGACTTGTGTGTCCTTTTCATACACATTTAAAGATTAATGGCCTCTACTGGAGATGGAAGTGAATATGCAAGGACAGATATTCTATTAATTATCTGCATTTCTGTTTCTGACTCAGTTGCCTCACAGAAAAGCTTTGCATTTAATGTTTAATTTATATTGTTACATATTTCCTTTGGAAATGACAGCATAGAAAAGAATTTGTTTTTTATAGAACACCTAATTTTACAGTCATTTCAGAAATACATCTAATGACTGGAAAGACAAAGACTTGGCCTTTAAGCGCTCTGCGGTATCTCCAAGTTAGAATTTTTTAACTGTAGGAGGGCACAGGAATTGGAAAAATGCACAGAGTTGACACATTCAGTTTACATTTTGACAGCAATGTTACTAGCACTGTCCTAGGTGTTGTGTATATGCTTGACCAGTGTGACACTGAAACATTAAATCCCCATAGATGATAACCCAATTCACCAATATTTATGGGGGCATAAGGAAATCACATGAGTAAAAAGTATGAAGTGCAGATATGAAATTCAAATCTCAAACAAATATTTGAATTAGAGGACAAAAATGGACAGTGCAAGCAAGGCAGCCTGGCCAGCAAGAGTGAGAGAAATCTGGGGGTAAATAGTATCTCATCAGTGGTTCTGTCCTGAAAATAGTAAACTCCCTAAACTGAATCTGATGGCATATATTATATGTGAGACACCATTACTAATCTGAGTATTAGCCAAGGAAGTGAAAGGTCAAAGCCTGATCAGATACTTAATAAAACTTTTTAAAAGTGTATTGACAAGATGAAAAACCAACAAAACCAAGCCAAACAAATTTTTTTCCGTATCTCCTTTACCAGTGTTTTCACTCACTGGCTAAGATGCATACTGTAATGGCTGTTGGAGGACTCTGAGTGTGGCATAACAGTGTGTATAAAAATGCAATGTGAAAGAGAATGAAGTGGGGGAACCCTAAAAAAACTTCTTCACCTCTGACTCATTAATTAGGTAGCTGAAGAGCATAGCATCATTCTTATGGAATGAACTCACGGTTCTCATATCAGTATTACACCACTGCTGTTTTGTACATATTGTATTTTTTAGGAGTCTGCTCGTACAATATGGAGCTTTGTTCCAAACCCAGGAAAACAGGGAGGAGTCAAACACCGTGGTTGTTATCTGTCCTCATTTCATTTCTGAACAGAGCTCCACAACTATTGTTGCTGTGTCAGCTCCTGCCTTCAGACATTTCAGTATTTATCTCATTATGGACAACAGAAGTGACACAGTTAAGGGGAAGTCATGACTTCTTTTGCATGTAAAAATCCAGGTGGAAAGAACTGTTGAATCAAATACTGCTTTCACATGAGCCTGGCACGTTTGTGAGGCAGAGTACATTTAAGTCTGGCAGGTGGCCATATTGTCTTAATGGCACAGGGATGGCAGAGCTGCCTGGAAGACAAAGGCATTATTCACATTGCCCTGTCACTTTATTATAACAATGCCATCGCATCTCTATGCTTGTGGCCAGAATTGCTGTTACCACTGCTTCCTTCTCTACTTTTGGGTAAGCATTTTGCCTTCCAGGATAAATGTTAGAAAATAACCTCTCCACTGCTATCAGAAAGATCTCTGCAGGCCCTTTGCCCCTGGGCCTCCCTTGCCTATGGACCTGTTGGAGCAGAAGACTTGTGCATTGACTGGTCAGGAGTGCGGCTCACTCTCTGGGAACAAAAGAGTATCTTCATAGCAGCTCTGAAGATGAAGCACAGGTGTGAGTTTTAGAGTCCAAATTACCTTTTGGATAGTGGCCCCTGGCTTCTGGCTTGTGTAGGCAAGTTTGTGTGTGCACCAGGAGGTGAAAGGAAAAAAGAGCAGTATAAAACAAAAGGAGCAAAGGAGGACTGATGGTGCAACGTGGTGTGGGCTGCTTCAGCTGTGCAGGCAGGTGTGTCTCCAGGGGGGTAATTCTGTACTGGGCGTGAATCCTCTGAGGAGTTCAGTAGGTCTGTGCTTGCCTGTGAGTCTGTCTTTCCTTCCACCTTGAATAAAGCAATGGGAGCAGAAGGTTTTAGACTAAGAACAGCAAAAGCAACTTTTGGACATCACTATTCATAAGTCTGTCTTGCCTGATTCTTCCCTTTGCCTGTGGAAACAGGATTTCATAAATTGCCTTTTGAACAGATCTACTTATTTGCAAAGATATTTTTCCATCAGTTTGCCCTGCAGGCAGGACCACACTGAAAATATTAGTTGGTTGGGTCAAAAGAGAAAGTTATAGTTCTTGATGAAGTTTGCCTTGGAGTCTTTACTGACAGAAAAACACATAAAACGGATTGGCTGTACCAGCTGGGAATAGGCATTTTCCTTTTTTCTTCAAGTGGTCTCTTAGAAAATATCAGCACGTGTTTCCAAAACGCTGCCTCTCTGAGGGTAATAGATCTTCTATGAGAAGGGCTCTCAGAGTGAATGTCAGTATTACAGGAAAACATTTCAACACTCTTTTTACATGAAAATGATTAGATGTACTTTATTCTTTCAAGTGTATGTGTTTTCCTGCTGTGTTTTACTTCTACCCTTATATACATGACTCTTCTCTGGTGGTACAGGCTTGTAAAATAGATCTTTCAAGTGCTCTGAAAGGCTATTCAAAAAGAATGTTGTAGCATGTGCTGTCTTGCTAGTGGTAGAGTCTCAATAGAGTCTATAAATAACTAAATGCTGTTATGTTTCAGTAATGACTATTTTGTTTTATTCATGTGGCATCTGGATTTTGGATAATATTATTCAGCCTTTATTCACTCTTGTGATGTAGAATTTCATTCTCACAGGGTTAAAGATGTAGCAATAAAAAGGCAACATTTTGGTTTCTACTCTGAGAGAGAAATACTGCATGTAGGATTGAATTGTACAACTTTGTTGTGGGTTTTGTGCATTAACTTCAGTTTAGTGATTTGGAACAATGTGGGTCATAGTGAGGAAAATTCCTTTGAAGCAACTAGCATTAGTTTTTTAGTCCTCTTGAACTTGTATTTTGGGGACAATTTGGGACCTATTTACTGAAAAGTACAACCAGGTGAATGAGCAACAATGTATTTTTAAAGGGATAACCTTTTGTTTTTGCTTTGTGTACATTTCTCAAACTTATTGAGTTGATTGACTGCTTTGTAATTCTTTATATTAGAGTAAACTTGTACAGACTTGCTGGCATGGTTGTGTGCTATTGTTGGTGAACGTGTGCTTGTGTTAAAGCACTGAATCCCAGAAACAAGCTATTTTAACTTTGCATAATAGTGACCAAAGCTTGTAGTAGAGAACCTTCTAAGTTGCAGATGAGTTGAGAGCTAATGTTGGCAGACCTTTGAAAAGTGTAGCATTGATTTTTGCCCATAAAATTCAGAACAATGTTCAAAATACGGCAACGGGAATGTGCGCAGTGCATTAAAATATTTATTGTAAGATATTTAGTGCAGATATAAATGTTTAACACCAAGAGTACACTTACGGGGTTTTCCATGTTTCTGTTAAATTGTAGATATAAGTTATTAGATGGTGGCAAATGAAAAGGGAGCAAAACATTATATTCTTTGTAGCTATGACTCAATGTTTGAATTATCCCATAGTGTGAGGAAGTGCTCCCCTTTCTGGTCCATAGAACTGAATGTTGCCCAAATAAATTATTTTGCATGAGAAATGTCCTCATTGAAAAGACATTTTTCAGATGGAGGATATGCAATATATGCATATGAGAGTCACTCTGGAAAGCAGGATTTTCTGCTCATCTTTTGATCTCTCAGAAACAAGTAAGTGACAGAGATGCATTCAGCTGTAGTAAGTCATCAGGGAAAACTAAAAAAATTTAACCACATTTAGTAAGCATCTCATTTCCAAATTGTCCCTGCAGATTTAATCTGGTACTGAGAATTCATAATTAATAGTTCCTGTAACAAAATTATCTTTATTGTGCTGTATCAGAGCCCTTACAGTATGCTGCAGAGTGTGTGCTGATAAGCAGGTGCTTTTTAAAGATTGTGGAAGTCTAAATAAAGTCTATAATTTCAGGTTGTAAAAATCTGTGTGCTCCATGACAGAGTCTGTACTGCTAATTTATGTTGTGTTACTAAACTTTATCCATCAAACATAAGCACGTTATCTTTCTCCAAAAATGTGCATTTTAATATGAAGTAGATGAAGAAATCCATTCTGAGGAAAGTGCCATTGCATGCATGAATCTGCACTATGAATTCTGTGAAATAGAGGGGCCACCAACCACAGGCTGTTCACGATCACTCAGTGCATCCTCTGGGTGACCGGTGTCACCAGTGCATCCAAACACCTACAGGTTTTGGGCATTCATCAGAAGAACGGATGAATGTCCTTTGGTGAAGCCCGGTGATGTGCTGTGCTTTATTGAGTGCAACGGAGCCAGTATGGATGTGCATCATTAACATTCATAACGATGAACCAAAAGGTGCAGTTGACAAGAGTTGCGTTTACCTGCATTTGGTTTGATGGAGTAAAAAGTATTTAGAAGACATTTCGTTGATCTGAAGGAAAATGAAACACTTCAATAAAAGCAATGGCAGTGTCTGCATTGCCTCTGAGGGGCTGACACCTGCATGTGTACTTCTCTGTTTTGATATGGATTAATTAAAAAAAGGCTCTCTTACTATGGCTATCCTAGTTGGAAAATCAATGCTATGCTGAAGCTATAGTCTGGACTGTGAGAAGCTCCCAAATCGCCCTGATCAGTACCTTTTTAGCAGGCTGCATTTATAATGTGATCTGTTGTTTTTTTAATCTAGAACTTGGTGTTGCTTTGGTTTTCGACTTGCACCATTGAACTATATTTTGAAAGAATAATGTTTTGATATATCAAGCTTCAAAACTAGTTTATTTTCATCCTCTTTGCTCAAACTGAGTTTTCTATCACAGGTGGTACAGTGAGTAGCAAATTTATTGCTGGACGCAGTTTGAGGCTATCCATAACTTTGTCATTGGGAAAGAGACAGCTGGATTTTCCCTGTGTATTAGAGGGACTGTGCAAGTTTTGACAGTATTGAGTCCTTTTTACTTTTGCTCATACCTTCAGGCAAGTATATTCTCCTCATGGATTAGAATGTTTTAATATGAAATCAAAGTCATTATGAAATGTATTTCTTGTAGAAAGTAGTGGATAGGAGAAACACATGTGCACAGCACCAATAAAGCTAATGATGAGATAGATGATTGTAATACCTGGTGATTTGTGTGAATCTATAGCTGCCATCCTATCTCCAGTCCATCTCCACTTACTTTTGAAGGCTTGTTCTAGGGCTTAACCACACTTTTTCTTAAAAGCACAGTCAGATTAAAGAGATTACAAATTTTTTACAATCTCATCTAATTAAGCAGGAGGACAGTTGACAAAAAAACACAGTTCTTCACCATTCTCCTAAAACTCAACTGAACTTTAGGCAAGATCACATTGCAGAATTAGGTCACTTTCCCAAAACAAAGACAACATTTTACATAGTCTGATACTTGTCTCTCTCTTGGGAACAGATGATTAGCAGTGTTCTGGAGACTGATATACCCGAATCTTTTGACTTATTGGCTCAGCTGCATAGAATGAGCTGTTGTGACAGATGGGTAGTGCTGGAGAGCCAAGCTTTTTGTCACGTGTTTCCATGGGACAGGAAGGTTTGGATGATGATCTTCTGTAATGATTCTTTTATGCTTTTGAGTGCCTCTTTTGGAATTGTTCTTTAAAACTCAAGTAGATCACTTTTTGAGATGCTTCAGAAGAGCGGCTCAAGAAAGCTCTCTTTCCTGCCTCTTTCAAACTGGTGGCATAGCAGCAATGAGCAGGACTGGAGCAGGCATTAGGTCCTGAAGCTGCTTGAACCTATGGGAGTGGGAGCAGACTGAGTAAATGTTCGAATGATGGGATGCCTTGCTCGACCTAACGTACAGAAAACAGCTGAAATACTAGGAGAGCATGTCCATCACCTCACTACTCCAATATGAAATGTGTAACAGAGGTATTCTGTGGGAGGGTGGAGGTAAATGCACATGTGAATGATTACCTGGAGTCTTGAATGAATCCTCTGCTTCATTGTCAGCTTGCACGTGGCAGCACAGAGGCTTCCCAAAGTGGAACAGACATTGCACACACAATGCTGTAAAGCCGAAAGAGGGGCAGACCTCTGAAAGTAGCTCAGCTCATGCTGTGCCTTTTGCATATAGAAGAGCCTTCTGCTAATTCTGGCATCTAATTTAGAGAACATTGCCCTACTTTTCTGTAACCTGGAGCTCAGAATGCTTTCAAACTGTCGGGCTTTCTGCATGGAATGGGAGGGCAAGCAGTGATAGTAGTCAGAGATCCTCTGTGTTTTGGAAACAAACTGGAGACCTTCAGCAGTATTCAGGGAAGTTTGCGTACCCACAGACAAGCTTGAGAAATGGAAGTGCTGCCACTGATTTTATAGAGAAAGAAAAAAGAGAAAGGAACATATTATGTTTGATTCCAGAGGGGATCATTTGAAAGCATATGATTCCAAGTCTTATTCTATGGAAAAACATTTGTTGGATTTAACATTTTTGCATCTATCTCTTTTCCTGTGTTTTTTCTCATTTTTCTTTCCAGACCCATACAATCCAATTTCCAAGGATTAATACCCAAGATGACCAATGCACATTGCCGTATGCTACTGTTTGTTTAAACTTTGGAGAAAATTACACTGTTGTCTTTTACTACACAGGCCAGTATTCCTATTTCCAGTTATTTGTCTTCTCTATACCTAGAAGATGGAAGGATATATTGGAAACGCTTTAACAGATTCATTGCTACACAGTATTGATTTGGTCAACAAGATCAGTTAGTAGTGTCCAAAAGGAAAGAAGCAGCTTTCAGCTTGTCAAGTGGGAGACAGAGAAAGAAATTCACTGTTTTAGACAGAAAGCTGAAGGCAAGTAAGTGGATATAATGGAAGATCCTGGAGGATCTGTAGGGGATTCTGACATGGCCACTGAGAACTCTCAGGAATGAGGAGGCCAGGAAAAGTGTGTTGGCATTTTTCTCTTGGGTGCTGGTATTTATGGAGTTAGTTAAAGGATGGGGAAATTCCCAGCACTTTTATCAAATATGAACATTTTTGCTACCACTCTTGCATGACCATGGGAGTCAGTGATCTGAGAGTGCAGCAGGAACTCAGTCCTTAAGAAACAATCAGCAAAAGCCTTTTGAAAGAGTGGGAAGTGATGTCAGGGGATTGCATTGCTCCTGAAATTGCCTACAGCAACTGCAAGGTCCCTTCTTAAAAAGAGAAGAAATTATGATAGTGACATTAAAATGAATACTGGACTCTGCTCAGGTGAAGGACATGTTCTGAGCCCAGAGCTCTATGTTAGGAAAGCCCAATTCATCAACTTGCTGAACAACCTGCTGGCCAAAATATACCTGGGTGTTTTGCCTAGAGGTTTTTATTTTGATGCAAAGTGAATGTTTTGGCAAACAAGTGAGTAGAGCAAATGAACAAAAAGGACTGGCAGATTATAATATGATCCCAGTCCTGCAATTTCAGGGACATGTACGGACCCTCAGGACCTTTGTGGATTTTGAGTGGGATTCATTCAAAAAAACCCCAATGTTCCCCCCAAGAAACACATCCTGGTTTTAGGCAACCAGATGTTTCATCTTGTCAGTGGAGAGTGACAGCCTTCTCTAGCACTGAAAAGAGTGTTGGACTTCATTCTACAATATTCTTAAATAGGGACATTGAAATCCTCTTCAGAAAATTGTATTGGCTTCCACTGACGATAGAAGGAGATGATGAGAGTAGCACAGACTAGATAACAAACTTTTACACCATAAACATCAGGCAAGAGGAACACAGCCCTTTGATCCATCAGTTTTCTTTTTCCATTTCTCTAATGGTGCTGCTGACACTGTTGACCAGAAATAAATTCTGCTCTTAAAAGAATTTACTCAAAGGTGTTCAGGGAATGTGACATCCTGATCTTTCATAAGCTGCATGTTCTCCACAAGATAGCAGTGGTGCTACTTCTTTGAAGTATTCCGTGGAAAGAATTTTGTGTTTGGGGTATTTCTTTTAATAGATTTCATTAGAACTGTCTTAGTTTTTCTGCTCTTTATGGGTAATGGGAAAGACTAAAACGAAAATAACAGGTTTGAGTAGAATAAAATCAGAGGCCTTTTGTAGTTTTCTATGAGAAATACATTTTGGCACAGGAAAATAGGAAAACAAGAAGCTTGGATTTACTTCACTCATCAGTCAAGCTTCAAAGACTTACAAGGAAGAGAAAAATCTGCATGACTGGCTGTCTGACATAGAAGTAAGATATTAAAGGTTGATATAATAAAAGTGCTTCGTATAGCACCTTAGTACGACTGCATGGCAGAAAGTCTACAAATGGTTGAGATGTTTTCTTAAACTTTTGTATCATCTTCATATATTGTGCAATATTTATTATATCAGACACTATGTGTTAATTTTTCTCCCTTGCAATTCAGTGTACACGTTTGGAAACACTTCCAAGTACCTCAAAGTATAGTAATTCTTCAAGACAACAGGGCTAGTTTGCTTAAAAGTTCATGGCTTTTCTTCTGGAGAAGAAAGTTAAAAAGCAGCTCTCTTGCTATATTATTGATGCTTAAGACTGACCGTCCTAATGGCCAGGACCTAAGGATCACATTTGATTTTCTTTCCTAGCTTCTTTGTACTGTGTATTTGTAGTTCATGAATATGTGTGATGGGTTGACCCTGGCTGGCTGCAAGTCCCTTTGACTGGCTGGGATGGCTGTTCTGGCTGCCTCCCCTCCCAGCCTTTTGCTGCAGGGCACAGTAAAAAAAACAATAGGTCTTGTTGCTGTGTAAGCTCCGTCCAGCCATACCCAAAACATTGGTGAATTAGCACTGTTTTGGTGACCAGTCTAAAACATGGCACTGTGCAGGTTGTGTTGAAGAAAATTAACTCCATGTCAAGCAGTCCTAGTAAAATATACAATCTGAGCTAATGTTACAATCCTTTCATCAGCAATTTATTAGCAGTTAGCAGCAATTATTTTTAGCAGTTAGGAAGAGGTGCATTTACTTTACCTAACTTCACAATACCATATAGGGTTTTATCAACAAAGTTAGGGAATTTCAGAGTCACCTTGATATCCATCCTTGTCACTCTTCAATTGTCCAAAAGAGGTCTATTATAAAGTCAACTTCTCTCATAGCCCCCAAGTCAGGTACTATATTTTAGATCATGTATCCCCAAATTCTAAAATGTATAAGGGGAAATAAACATACAGTTTTTATTCAGTAAAAATCTTCATTTGTTGGGTTTAACTGGTTTGTAAGGAATAGCTGAACATTCAGCATTGATTAAATCTGCTGGTTCATAAATAAATTTTATACAAACTTTCCTGCTATTAAGATTCAGAAAAGGGACATTTATATGCAGTACCTGAAGTGACTTTTAAAAAGGTGACAAATAAAAAGTACGTAAGCACCTTGCAAGAGGCTGTAGCTGCTCCATTTATTTTTTTGTTTTTGACAGGAGCTACTAAAACAAATCACCAATGTCCAAGTGGTAATTACGGTTAGACTTCTTTGTCCTCAGTTAAAAGTGATTTGTCATTAAGCAGAATCAAAGGCTGCCATTTAGGTCAAGTACAGACAAAATATACTTGTATAATAAGCTGTACTCCCTCATATTTTAGGTTGTCTTTCATCATGTTGTGCAATCTAGATTTATAAAGGCACACACATAATAGAGAGTTGGAGTATTAGCATCCTTTGTTCTTAAATTTCAATTATATACTATAGTTTCCTTTCGATTCACTAGAAGTAATTAAGTCTACCATGCTGATGGTCTCTCCCCAGACACAGCTAGTGCTGCTACTCACTTCAGAAATACATTTTACAACAGACTTTAGAGCAGCTATAAAGAAACAAAAATTGTCAGTCAATCATTACAGCAGGAAAACCTTGGCATAGGAGCAGGCAGAGCTGAATTGTGTTTACACAGGTGTACACCTTGATAATGCTGTTTGCTTTGGTCAAATGAGCCTAGGGTTTCATTGGTGGAGAAAAAAGAAAAGGTTAACTCAATGGGGCAAATTCACAATGATTAAATTTGTTCTAGATGCTTTCCAAGGAAACTGAGGAACACTGTTGAAAAGTGCAATTTACAAGTTTGAAGTCAATTCCTATTTCATATTACTTTAGAAGCCTAATAATTCATAAACTATTTGCATAAGCATGCATATGCCCAACTGAAATAGAGTCACATGACCTCTTTGACATTCTGTCTCACTGCTAGTTGAAAATAATACTTGAAACTTATGTTTCAGATTCTCGTATTTCAGAAACAGTTGTAAGTTTTTTGGCTTCAGAGGAACCAGGAATTTACATAGGCACTTATTATTTGGCTTTTGTACATATTCATGCAACAGTTTAATAGGATCATTGCTTTCTATATTTTTGGACCCTTAAGAAAACTATGGACAGAGTGCATTGTTTCCCCAGATATCTTACAAAAGTCGAATCTACTGTGAATTCTCCCAAGAATCAATATTTGGGAAAAACACAAAATGTACATTTTAAAGAGTCATCACATGAGTAGTAGTACTGACATGTACAAAATGTACAGCTCACAGTTGGGAAGGTGTTATTTCTGGGCAATTTATCCAAAGAAGGAACATATCGTGTTGTTTGAAATGTAAAGTTGATAAGGAAACAACCTCAGCCTCAGTACTGTGTTCCTGGCAGAAACCCCACCCTGACTGTGCTGCCTTTCCCCTCACCAGCCCACGCGTGTGACTACCTCAGGAACACGTTTTTGAGAACATGCCTGACCATTCCCGAATTGCACAAAACTTTCAAAGGGGTGGTTAGACAGCAAATGAACATAAAGCAAACAAACATTCCTCAAAAGTGTCGCAGCCAGTAAATGTTCCCAAGGCAACCAAGTCAGTGTGCTCCTGCTTACTGGTAATGTGGTAGGTGTTTGCAAAATGTATGAACTCCCCTGTTTTCTCCATCTGATCAGAAACAGTATGAAAATATCTCAAACCAAATCTAATTTGAAGTCTTGTGAAAGTGCTATTATAATGATGTGAAAATTGAGAAAAAAATCCTCTGGTTATGCAGTATATTCTTTGTTATTTTGACATTTTTTTGGGACCAGGCTGCAGTAAAATAATCTTTTTCTGAGCTTTAAAGTGACACTGTTTTAATGTGCTTTCATTGCGTGTGTGATCACAGATGAGTCATTCAATTTTTCCTCATATTTAGAGTTGAACTTCATAGTGTTTTGTAATATGCCCTTCATTAATCTTGTGGGGTGAACCTGATTTAAATATGGCATATAATGCTATAATGTCACAGTATTATGTTATGCCATTATTTTTCAACTAAAATTTTGAGGAAATAAACAAATGGCTAACAAAATTCAGACAATAATTTGTCTGCTAAAAGAGATGGTTCTACTCTTCCCTCTTCCTGGTTGCTTATTTTGTCCTTCCTCATGCCAGTACAGCAATCTCCTGTGAATCTGCAGTGGCTCTGCAGTGAACCACACCGGAGAGCTGAACCTGAAATGGTTACTATTCCAACATGTTTTCCTAGAAGTGTTGGTTCGTGTCCCTGGTACAGCTCAGGGTATGTTGGGGTGGTGGCAGCCCATGTCTGGGCATGGAGGGAGGGCAGCACCTGCCCTCACAGTAGGGCAGAAATCACCCCAGACTGAGCTGCTCCCTAGACTGAGGTGCCAGAAAAACCCTTGCGATTTGAGTCTGTTCTAAAGGAGTTTGGAGTGAGGTATTGATGAGTGCTTGTAAAGCTGTAGTGTGCTGTAGAACCCTGCTATACTGAAATGTCTTAGCAAGGCTTGGCTTGCTCTCTTTTTGTAGTCATAAAATAAACAGCTCTAGTAAACTTAACGAGAACTGTGTTATGTGCTTGCAGGAGTTTACTCCATGTGTGAGATGAATCTTTCTATATATTTAGTTTTTTCTTCTACTGCCCCCTTAAGACCTTTCCTCCCCAGGAGATGAAGCCTTGTGTTTCTGTATGGACTTCCCATTCCTACTACTGGACGCATCTGTCCTCCCTTCTATCTTTAACAAATATTAATCTTAGATTGACCATCTGACTGAAGTACAGCCAGGATCACTAGGCAGACTGGCCATCATTTTCCCTCACAGCCATATTTCACACCTAAGATAATGGTTGCCAGATGCCCAGTTACAGCTCCATGGGCTTGGGAGCTGCACCAATATGTACAAACTGAAGTGAAGTCTGTCAGGATTGGTGCAAATATATTTAAGTATTGAAAAAAATATTCCTTTTACAATAGTTTCATGTTTAGGATTTTTTGAGGAAATGAGTCTTCTTTTTACTAGTTTTTCTTTGGAAAGAAGGTTTTGTGTCAAAAATTTAATCTTATACTGTCCTGAAATTTGTTGATGTCATTGACAGTTACATTTTAGATCCAAATAAATTAATTATAAAAGGATCTAAAATGATCAAAGCAACCAATCCAAACCCTATCCATAATTTAAATATTCTCTGGAGTTGTAGAACCACTTAACTTTAACTAGTCTAGGTTCTTTTCTTAGAACATTTCAAGCAGACTTTTCTGGGAAGCTCAGTAGACTCCTCTGGAGAAGTAAACATTCACTACTTCTATCAATATACCATTATTTACATTACTCGCATATTTACGAGTCTGGTTTTTGATGACTACAGGGTAATGACTGTATTTGCAAATCAGAGCCATGTATAAATTTTTAACATCCACACCTATGCATGGGGACTGGAAAATACCATTCAAGAAAAGAAGTAATAAAATATTCTTAAGAACTTTCAGCATCATTAGATACTTCACCAAGATTTTTTTAGCTAGTAGCTTTAAAAACATAGTACATATCCAACACTTATCCCAATTCAACTTATGTTTTTCTCATTAATGAATAGTAATTAGCTCAGGATTCTCAGTAGTTTCTGAAAAGCTAAACAACCATTTTTCCCTCTCAGAGTTATGAGAATGGGATTTTTTTACTGCTTTGGGGCTTTCTTCCTACAGTATATGATGGTGGTAGTGTTTCTCCAGGGGCTGACCAGGATGCTGTTGTACTGTGCACAGGCTTGTGTTTTCTTACATAACAAATTATAGTGTTTTTTTTTTTAATTTAAGTCAAATAGTTGTTAACATGGATAGAAATAACACCAAAATTACTCTATGAAGATTATTTTATACATTTTGTGGAATGGACTGACTTAAATTCGATGCATCTTTAATGAAAGAATTTAGTTATGGATAACAATTTGTTCAACTTTCAATGCAATTCAATTCTTTGGGATAGGGGAAATGGCAAAGTCCTGAGTTTCTTTAAATATCTCTGCAGTTTCCAATATGTTCCAGGATGTAGGATTCTGTGCATGCATTGAGCTTAGACTTTCAGTAATTTAAATAGCAAATGGGATATTAGCACTACTGTTTCTTATTAATTCTATGTACTTTTATAAACAGTATGAATATCTGTCCTCGATCTGGTAATGAATCCATTCTGTGAGGAAATCTTGGTGCTAAGTATATAAAATTCTTGCTTCTGTTGAAGAAATTACACCATTTCCTAATGACCTAAAAGGGAGTGTACTGTTCTGCTGATTTTCTCTTATTTAGTCTTTCACACACTCTTAGAGCTACAAGAGAGGACAGTGGTCCAAAGAGAAAAGCTGTGCCCCAGCAGCGAGAGCTGTCCATTGGAAGGGCTGCCATTTGCAGCACTGTAAGTAAAGCTGTGAGAGTAACACAGGGTTTGGAAGCACAGCTGTGAAATAAGTATGGCTGGAATTCAGCAAACTTCTTACTAAAGGCTACTACAGCTGCTGGTTGGTTCCCAAAGATAAAACACGAAAAGAAGCACATGCCTAGGATCTAAATATATCAATAGCATAACTTGTTTTGCTATCTGCCTTGTGGAAAAAGCAAAGAGCCTATCTTAGCCCATTGGTGCAGGGGTGGAATTGTGACAACTGTACAGCAGCACTTTTAGTCTTTACACAGATTTAATGTGCTCTGAGCACAGAGTACTTGTCTGATTGCTCATGTAAATTGCTGTCTCATCTTGCCTGCTGGTGCAAGCACAGGACAGTACAATATGAGTAATGAACAGTTTGTGCAGGACAGGTTCTGCATCGAGCTCTGATCAGCGCAGTTCTATGTGGCCTCAGCAAAAGCACTTGGGAACTTGCTGTGCCTGTAAAGAGCTGAATGCTCTTTGCATGGTGAGTGCTGTGAGGACCTATATGTTTAAAAGTACTTGGGCTGTGTTTATCTGTATTGGGCAGAGATTCCAGTTAATAAATAACAGTCCGAAAGAGGCCATGCTCTCAACAGACCTTAGCTGCAAAGAATAATCACATATATGGTTATAGATATATACAATTTTTCAAGATTACAGCACATACCAAACATTGGCCTCAACAGTGTTTGATGTTCTTGCTTATACAGTAGCAGTCCTAGGAACAGTTTTTTTTTTCTTCTTAAAGGCAATCATATCTCCTTTCAAACTGAGGAGCAGTGAACTTTGCAAGTTGCATCTGCACTGCTAGTGCAATTTGCCTACTAAATTTATTACCTGGACAGTGCAGGAGAGTCATGCTCTTTGCTACTGCAGAAAATCCAGAAGCAATCCCTACAGAAATGTTTCCATGAAGGATCACCTGGAGGTTAGGTTTTAATCTGCATAAAAACCAGGGCTGTGATTGCTTTATGCTGTCACAAAGTGTACAATTGCTCAGAAGGGACTTCTAGAACCATCTGGATGCAATCTTGTGCTATATGCTCTAGGATTACCCTGCTTGAGCAGGGAGGTTGGACCAGGTGACGCACTGTGGTTCCTTCCAACCTAACCCCATTCTGTGATTCTGTGATTCCTTGTGCTGATCAGAAGTACCTACTGGTTCAGGTACTCATGTCCCAGGGGACATACTTCAATACTGTTCTTACTATCTCTTTACCTGAGACCAGAAAACAGTCTTTTTGCATGTATATGTGTGCATTTTTAAGTGCCCATCTCTATGGATATTTAAAGAGAGGAGGGAAAGAATCACCGTGTTTGTGGTACAGCCACCTTTGAATATATCGTTCAATAAGATTGTCATTGAATTATGTAGGCTTTTTTAGGCATCAAGTCATCATCCGTGCTTACTAAAACCTTCTATTTAGCTTCAAAATAAACTTGCTCTTGGTTAGGACTGCCCTTGTAGAATGTGTTTTCTGGCTTGTAGGTTCAGCCTCTGCCCTATACTGAAGTCACTAGCTGACTTTTCTGGGATAGGGTTAGAAACCTACTTATTAGGGCATTCCAGGAAATGCTGGGATGTTACTATCCAAGAGTTTATAATAGATAGATAAAGACCACTCTCTACACCTGATTCAAGTAACTGATCACAGGGATTGGTTTTGCAGAATGGCAGGGAGCCAAAACCTGATATCCTGTTTCCAAGCTGCTCTTGAAAGTAGCATTTATTCTCAGGTACCTCTCTGCTGATGTTAGGTCACTCAGTTTTTAAGTCACAGCGTCACTTGCACATCTTCAAAATATGGCTTCTGTATATTGAAAATCATACATTTAGAAACAAATTGATTATGACTTATAGACTGCTTTGGAAAACCCATTTTAAAGTAATGCTATGGATAACCACTCTTAACTACAAGTACAAAAGATTGGAGGCTTCTGTCTATCAGTCATAACAGCTATTAGTTTATCGCAGGCATTTAATCATCTGTGCTCTTAACTTGTTTATACGTCAGAGACCTGCCTTTTAGGTAACAGGATTAATACTTGAAGTGTGGCTGCCAACTAGAACTTGCTTGATTTCACAGTTACTATTTTTTTTTTTCTTTCTAAAGAATAGAGAAGCAAGGATGACTTACAAAAGTCAATGTCTTTGTCCAGGACACTGCAGGAGCAAGCAACATCATGAAAAAGGAGAAATGCCAAGAGTAGAAATGTTCTCTCCTACTGGCTTGAGCAGGGGAAGAGTTTTAGGTTTGTCTCACCCATATTGCTGCTGTCAGAGAGACCAATAATTACTGTTGCTTTGAGCAATTCCTGTGGTTTTTTTCCATATAAGGGCTGAAGTTTTTCTCAGCACTCACATGGAGAATAAAGAGACAAAAGGCATGCAAACATTATTGTTAAATACCCTGCTCATTGGGTTTTTGCCCAGAAACCATGCATCAATGGCTGTAATGACTTCTTACTGCTATGCCTTTGGTGCTTTTTATTTGAGGCCTCTAATCAATGCATTTTTCCTGACATGAAATCACCTGAGATCAGTAGTATGCCAGACTCTGTTCCAGCCATTGATATAATGGCAAACAAAAACCCTGTCCAGCAAGGCTGTTTGTGTCTCTAGAGATGAAGCAGCTGCTACTTCATGACCGAATGGAATTTATACACTAAATCATTATTTATGTGAGTTAAAGAATGTTAGAGAAAAGTACATCTCAAAACAGTGAATGCTGCTTAAAAAAAATCAGGAAACTAATTATCTTCCAGTTAAACCAGACTCTGACTTCCTATGGGTTCTATAAAAAGACTACTTCTGGTTCAGCCTATATCTCTCTTAGATAGGATAATGGGTTACTATTCTTCTGTAAAGGATCTCAAACTGTCTACCACACATTTAGTAAATTTTTTTAGGTTTGGCAATTTAGGTCATCCATTATAGTGTTCTTGTTGTTCATTTGTTGGGCTTTGAGGGTTTGTCTGTGAAGAGGCCTAGATAGGTGAAATTATTTTTTTCCCCCCCAGAAACCTTTTAATTCAGAAAATATGGAATTTATACACTCAACAGCTTCAGGGAAAATATACTCAATATATTTCTTTGCAGAAGGAAGGTAATTTTTCCAGCTTGTCTGTGATTTCCTTATGAAGTTGACAGAGTCCTAAGTGCTTTCATCCCATTTTACTCCTTACATTTGACAATCCTTTTCACTCTCAAAATTCAGGTTCAGTTTTGGCTCAAGTGTAAGAACTTTCTGATCTGTGTGGATCTTTGAGAATCATTTGGTTGTTTTTTAAGGTTTGGACCTTTTCAAGGAAAGAAAAAAGACAGCAGAAATTTACCAGTAACTCATTCTAAAAAGTTTCTGTTTGAAAAAGATTCTTTTTTTTCTTTTAATTCTGCAGTCACTGAAGATAAGAAATATGTATTAGAAAATAAGCAAACCAGGTTTGGGGATTTTTGACCCATGCTAATCAAGACTGTGGCGCTGAACTTCTTGGCACATCCCGAAACATGGCCAAATTTTGGGAGGAGATTTGGGGGATTTTGCCTATGAGAGCCTTGCAGCAGCACCAGCTGCTGTGGGACCTTGTGCTATGGCTTGGGGTCTGCTGGCCAGAGGAGCATTCTTTCCAGAGCAAAAGGGGGATGTTACTTGACTCCCTGCAGTTTGAGAAAGACTGGGTATTTCCTAAATTAGCTAGCCACCGCCTGTGTGTTTGTTTATATTTTGGGTTGCTTGTATGGCTGCAGAATAGCTTGGATGGCAAAGATGACAGGTCTTGCATATTTATCATATTACTTTATAGTTAATAACTGCACCAAAGCCATCTGCTGCCACAGCAAGCTACAAAGTCAGGAACAAATGAAGTGAAGGGTTGAATGCCACCCATGTTTTGCAGCCAATGACGGTGTACAGTTCAGTAAGGGAAGAATTAGTGGTCAATTTATTTGGGTTAATTGCTACTTGGTGTTCAGAGTGGACAAAATCAGAAAGTGCAAAGATTTATTATAATAATTTTATATTGTGGTAACATTGGAAAACTCATTCACATACTAACTCCTAGTAAGCTAAACACCGTACAGGCAAAGAAAGGAAAAGAAAGTACCTGCCTGAAATAGATACGCTACAGAGGGTGGAAATTTGAAGATGATAGGACAGAATGAAGAGAGTGATATGACTGCAACACTGTTCGTGGCCAGTGTGAGAAAAATTGGTCTCCAGAAATTGTGAGAAATCATAAAAGGAAAGGTTCTTTTTTAATCCTCTTGCAAAATTTCACCTTATCCTACACATTTTTGAGTATTTTTCTGAAGCCAGAAAAACTCCAGCCTTACTAGGTTCATAAGGTCTAAGAAAGATATGTTAAAAATTCACGCTGTGTGTGGGTGAACTCAAGTCAGTTTTGAGAGTTGTTGATTTCATCTGGTTTAAAAACGAGGTTGTTGAGTTCTCAGCTATAATTTAGGTCCTTCGAAGTTTTGGAAAAGCACATTTCTAGGAAAATAGACAACTCTTGTAACTCAGCCACAAGAGACGCTTAATTGAAGTTTTGTGCCCACGCTTTAAGTGCCTGCTCAGTCTGCCTGTGCTTTGAGCTATGCTGTTTTTTTGACACTTTTTTTTTCTTTGATTTTCAGCAATCTTGTTTAATAAAAAGAGTTTAAAACTTATTTATTTTTGCTTCCTCAAATGTTTGCCAGGCTTAACCTAAGTAATTTTAAACTTGTAAGATTCTTAGGATAATAAGTAGTACTTAACCTGTTGGAAGTGCATGGAAAATTCCTATTGAGGTTGAAACTATTTCAGTAATTATGAAAAGTGGAAAAATATTTGGTTTTGGATTGCTATCTTAGTAGTTATTCTTTAGTTATTAGTGTGTAACTATTAAAATTACAGTGTGAGTTCCATTCTATTTAATTAATAGCTATCACCTGACTTGGCAGTTCTGTATTCTGAAAAATATTCTTACATCCACAAGTTCTCTACAGCTCTAGTTTTCCCAAATCAATTATAGTAAACAAAACTTGCAGTGATATATATTCTTTTTCTCAAGGTAGCCTTTGTTGTGGCATCAAGATTAAAAGAGTAAGAGAATAATTCATGCAGATTATTGCCACATATTTATACAATATGTTTCCAATCAGCTCTGTATAGCTTACTATGAAAATTTCACAGCATTTAATGCAACAACAACAATATAGTTTTTAATTAAATATTAGTGAACAATTAATCATCTGGTGTTTACTAATCTGAAAAGTTTCTTGAATCTGCTGTTGATTATGATATTCTGTAGAGCTTGTGCACCCATAAATAAGGGAAAATACATATATCTTTATATGCATACCAAGAGAATTCCAAAATTGGTATTCTGTATACACATTTTATTTCCATTATTTTAAAGTGGAAAAAGACTGGATAGTAAAGAGGAGTTTATGGGCATTCTACCTAACCCTGTAAGAAATGCATGCCCTATCACAGGACAGTGGCACTTCTTTTAAACTGGTCAAGTTTTCCATTTACAAAAAGGAATTAGAAGCTTTTCTGCAGTTTTGGTGGAAAATATGCCATCTTCAGGCCTGTAAGTATGTTTTAGGCACAGGTTGTTCTGTTTATATATAGTATAGGAGGTACATGATATTCTTGTCTTGAGTACAGAATGACAGAATTGTTTATAAAAGATATTGGAAAGTATCCAGAGACCCAAGCAAAATCCTAATCAAATCTTCACCGACATGGTAATTGCTCATTTTAAAGCACACACAAAAAGAGATGAAATATGCCAATGTGTTTCACATGTTCCTATTATTTCACTTGTCTGTATGCTAAGAAAAACAGACATTTCATGGGCTGGGTGTCCATACTGGAAATCTTATCCTTATCAGCCCTTGATTAAGCTCTTAGTAGTTTACATAATACTGAATGTACTATATCTGACTATTAAACTCTACCTTTTAAACAGATGATTGTATTTGAATTACATGAGATGTGCCTATATATAGTTGTTCGAATCAAACCGTAGTTTATCCTTCAAACATTTATTTAATTGAGTGGTTAGGGAAGGGTCAGAATCACATTTATAATATAGGTATTTTCAGTGTCAATACCATGAACAAATCTTCTGAAAAAATCTCCAAACAAACACCCCTTTCGCAGCCCCCCAAAAAACCTCAACAAAACCAAACCTCTCTTGATCTGTAGTTCCTACTTGATCACGGAAAGAGGAGCCCTATTTCAAGAAAACCTGGAAGTATGGAAGACCTGTATTGTCAAGAGCTGGACAGTTGAGGTCAGTCTTGGATATAGATGTGGTAGGTGGGTTTGACTTTGGAAGGCAATGGAGATTTTGCACCTGGCAAGTAGAACTTTTAAAATGTGGTCAAAATGCCAGTCTGGAAAACAAGCCTCAGACATTTCTGCACGTGTCTTTAAATACTGACTACTCTTTCTGCTGTCTCTTTATCTCAAAGAACACCCAGTGAGTTCCAGCCATGCCTTCATCTCCTTTGTTGTCTTTTTCTTCTATGTATTTAAGTTCAGAAATTGTGTCAAAGGTTCGGTTACCAGACTGGACTGGAGTTCCCTGCTTGTCATGACTATGTGATCTGATCTTAAATGATATCTGTGTAGGCACAGACCCAGGAGAATAACACAGATATGAAAGGCTAGAAGAGTGGGTTTGAATGTCAGCAGGCAATTGTCCATGTGACCAAGAGCATTTGCAGCATATGATGCCATCTGGCCTGGAGCCTAGACAGTGACACCTTCTAGGCATGGGGGAAAGTTACTTTAGATTATCTATGCTTTGTTTTTGCTCTATGAAAAATCCAACAGTGCAGTCAGACTGTGAAATGGATTTTGGATGGCAGCACTGTAACATTTCCACATTTGGAAATGTTACAATTGTAAAAAATGGTCGAGGTGTTGGAAAATGTTCATCGTTATCTTTGTCATGGTAGTGTCCTTTTGATTTTCTGAAGTGCTTGAAAGCAACTTCATGTCAAATAAGCCTGTCTTTCTCTTGTGCTCTGTGATAAAGTCTACCTTCCCTGGAGCACATGGCTAACTCTATCTGAACATTCATGGCAGCTAACTCCTTGAATCTTTGGGGTATTTCTTGAACATCCACTGACTGTGCAATCACATTGTGAGAAATCACTGCTAGAAATAGTATGTCTTTAGTACTGTACTGGCTAGTTTTATGAAACTAGATCAATTGTCACAGAGTTGCGTGTTGATTTGATCTGATGTTAGACAGGCCTTGGGAACAATAAAGTCCAAATCCTACCACCAGGCTGAGGAGGTATCCTGAAAATAGACCTCCCTGGAACTGTTTGTTGTAACTAGTGGGACTTAACATCAGTGTCTGGGGGGATGAAGGAAAGCAATCAAATGTTTACCCAGAAGACAAGCTCTAGGCTTAGTCTTTGTAACCAAGGTGGCTGATTGGTGTGTGCAGGTGTAGCACTTAGTCCTGGTGTGTGTCTGGGGCTGCTGGGTGTTGCTGCAATACACATAAAAGCATTTAAAACATGAGAGCAATGCAGACAGATGAGTGCACTGGGTTTACAAATGTTAAATCACACCACAAACTACTGTCCTTTGTGCACTGCCTGACCCTGTGGGACATTCCAAAGGAGAAGTAAATGGATATGCCTGAGCTGACCTAGCTCACATGCTGTCTGCAAGTTAATTGTACTGGGAAAAGAGCAACATATATTGAATATCTTTATTAAAGCCTGTATGATGCTGGATAATATAAATTTTTTTATAGTGGAAACAAAATTAATAAGTGCTTGAATGTAAAGATAATCAGAGAAATTATTAGCACCAGAAATTATTTTTAGTCTAATTTATTTTTAGCATCAAAGCAAAAGCATGGCCTATAAACCTTTCTAATAATATCACAATGTATGTTTTAGAAATAATAGCAGTGTTTCCTACTAACCCTTGCACAATTCTGTATTGTTGTAGTGTGTAAAATTCCCAGTGAACAAAATAAATACGCAGTTTTCTGTAGTTGACAGACCTATAAACATTTTTATTTTTTTAGTTTACAAGAGGAGGAAGAGATAGGAAACAGATTTGTGGTGCTTTGGTTCAGTCTAATCATTAATTATGGTGAAAAAGAAAGACAAAAAAATCTCAAAGGTATTGACTTGAAATGCCTTCCCTTTTTAACTGGCAGTGAAACTATTTGTTCCCTGCAGCTTTACCAAAAGTAAAGATTTAATTTCATATGCAGTCGCTACTTTGACATATCCCATTCATTTAGGTATTCACACAGTCCTACACTGAGCCTGGACACTCTTGTGCTCTCTGGCATGCACACAGCAGGCAGGATCTCTCCAGCTGTGCATCTGACACAGACATTTACATCTATTTACACTGTAAATCCTTCTGCAGGACAGGCAGAGCTGTGTGCCTGGTAGTTGCTTGCTCAGGAAGGAATAAACTGCTTTTAGGACAAGGGCTGTGCAACGTGTTGCTTTGCGGCTATAGAGTGGAGATTTGTGTTCTGAATGTGCTTCCAGGGAGTGGGCAGAGGGATTTTTTATTTAACTTGAAAGCTACTTAAATACAAAACAACATTATAGAGGTTATTCTGCAGATCTTCCATAAGGAATTTTCAGGACTCTCTTGGTCAATGATTAAATAGAAAAACATCAGTTTTTTCTTATTTAATTTGGCACAGTACACTGTGCCAGCAAGCTTCTGTGTATTATTCTAAACCTAAGTTTCATTTAAGGCCACTAAAATGTGTATATTTCTTCAGAAATTGCTTTCCAAGAATTCTGTCCAAACTGAGATGAGATGGTAGTAATTCATGGGTGAAAATTATTAAAATAAGTTAAAAGTAGCCATTAAGGTCACAGTTACAGGAAATGAAACATCAGAAAGCATAAGCATGAGCAGTTTAAATACCAAGCTATTTTTCAAGGGCGCAGTGAACCTTACTGACATAAGGCAGAAAGCATCAAAGCATCAGCATAATCATCAGTGCTCACACTCTGCCTTATGAGCCATCAAACCAGACTCATTCAGGACTACCAAAGCATGAAGTTTCTGGTAAAGGTAATCTGCAAGGTTGTCCTGGCTGAAGTAGGTGTGGTCTTTGTAAACTTTTAGTTTCCAAACCACACGCAGTGAAGAACAGAGCTGCCAATTTAAGCTGTTACTTCCCCTGGGCTGACTGCTACTACTGGCTTAAGTACTTTTTTCTATGGCCAGGCAATGTTTCCTTCCAAGGGGTGGGATGGGTAGCAGAGGGTTAACTGAATTCTCCTTAAACCTTCCCAGGAGGATTTGTCAGAACTTGTCTGTCCAGACAACTAAGGCTTGTGGGTGAAAGGAGTTAGATAATAATTTGGTCTGTAAGCAAACTTAAATTCACCTACATTAAAAAAAAAAAAAAAAAAAGACAAGTTTTGACATTGTGGTTTCAATCTCTGCAATATAGTTTAGGTGTATCTAATTTCTCTTTACAAGCTTTGTTTGTAAAGCTGATTTATGATAACGTACCTTATGTACCTTGATGCTAGAACTAGCACCCCTGAAAACCTGGTATTTTTTCAAAACAGGTTGATATGGCTCTGTACCAAACTCTTGTCACTGTTCTATGGTCTTTGGGCTCTAATTCTCTAGAGTCCTTTAGAGTTGCCAGGCTATGTTCCTAGTGCTGTGATCCAGGTGCTAGGTGGTTAACAGAACACGATACAAACCCAGATGTTTCCCTTTCTTTTGGGAAGAATAACACTCTTAACTGCAGCTGGAGAACCAGAAATATTGTCTGTTATCGGCAACCCTCAGAGAGGCAGAGAGACTAAAAGAGCTAGAGCTTGTTGCTAAATAATTCTGTCTGAATAATAAATAAATTAGAAGTGTTTAATCCAGCAATACAATTAATTTCACTCAGATATGTTTTTAAACATATTTTATATTTGAATTATTTTTTTTTCAAACACTGTCCTACTAAAAATAAGAGGTTTTATATCTGAGATTGAAACATTGGTCCAAAAATAAGATCTCACAAACAGTGCCAAATCTACTTTGATGCATTGAGACTGGAAATCTCACTGTACACTCTTTTGTTTGTTTTCAGTCAGCTACAGAAGCATGTCTTCTCAGGCTTTATTTTCCTCGATTCTGAGGCAGGTGTGCCCATCGTCGGAATTACACTGAATAGTGTTATTCTGCTAAGAACCTCAGTGAATTCTCAATGGAGTTTACAGTCAAACATAAGATTTTTCATAACATGCTTTTTTTCTATTGACTTTTTGACCTGGTAGCTGAGAGCATGACCTGCATAGAATGAGTTTCTATTTGCATAGTGATTTCAGAGAAAACAGTGCAGATGCAGCCACAGTTGTTGAGGCAGGTCTCTTCTTGCTTCTCTGTGTGGTACGGGACTGTATTTTTTTTTTATTTAAAACATTTTTCTATAACACAGTTTTCTTTTTAACCTTTAATTAAATGTTAAAGAAGCCGTATTTTTACTTCAGTTTGCCTAATGCTGTGAGTCATCCCATGACGAGGTGCTTTAGTTGTGCTGTGAGAGACGCTTGCTGAGGTCTGTCCCAGGCAGAGCTGCACACTGCAGTTTACCTCAGCATGTCTTTATGGTCACTAGGTTTTAAAGTAAGGTTGGGTGTGTACATTGCTCTCTCAATGTAGCTCTTACAGGACTCTTCTTTTGTGATGTCAAACTCATGGTAACCTGCTGAACGAAGTCTGGTCTCCTCGTTCTGCTGTGGCATAAAATAACATGCACAGTGAACACTTATTTAAAGGATGAGAAAGCTACCCCTTAGCAAACAGCTGTTTAAAAATATTTTCAGGTTGGTTAGCCATTGATAATAGCTGAGCAACCTGATCTAATTTCCAAGTTGGGTCCAACTTTAAATTTGGCTTTGGCTGTGCTCTGAGTGTGGGCCTTCTTCAGAGCTTCCTTCCAGATTAAACTATTGCAGGAGTTTATGAACAATCAAGCTTTTCCAATTTTTTGATCAAGTGTAAAAAAATAGAAATATTTGAAAGCCCATTTCTTCCTTTGCCAAACTGTTCTTCTGCATTTTTAAGTCTGTTTGTCCTAGGGCTTTCCTTTCCCATAGTTCTCAGTTAATAAAATGTCTGCTAACTAACCAGAGACACTGCAGATCTGCAGGGCTTCCCACCAGCAAAAGCTGCTGGAAGCCACACTGCTTTCACTCTACCAGAATTTGTTCCCTGTGAGGTCTAGTGCTGTGTGAATAGACACCCTTTTGTAGAACTGCCCTCCTTCTCAGCACTCCTGTTTTCTCTCTCTCAGATCTCTTTACAGAGGCTCCTCTACAAGCTCGCCTTAAGCCACTTGAGGTAACAATATACGTGTAAGCTTAAACAGTTTAAATATTAGGTAGTGGGTAACCTTTGTTCTCTGAAGCCAAAGCCAGGTCCTGGGCCTCACATGGGCAGTTCCTGCAGCAGCTCTGCAGAGCAATGACAGTGCACAGCTGGGGTGGGCAGCTCTTCTCCCAGTGGCCTCCCACCTTCTGCCCTGCTGCAGAGCTTTCAGCTGCAGCTGTCGCAGCTCATTTCCTGGCACGTCTGCCCTCGAGAAGCAGCAGCAGGATAATGCTCAGATCTCTGCTGCTGCCGTTCACACATGAGCTTAAACTACCCACAGAGGTCAATTTGTGTGAAAACTATGAAACAGAGTGGCTGAACTGTGGGCAGATAATTTTGCCTTTAGCAGTCTCAAGATGAGAGATGAGACAGCAGTGGGTGCAGTAATATCTTCAACCACTGCAGCTATGTGCTTCAGTGGACATGGCCCAGACGCGGGATGAAACCAGAGAAAAAAAAAAAAAGCCTGCACTATTGTAAATTTTTTTGAATTTTGATTTTTTGTCTAAATACAAAATATTAATTTGTAGCTTCTTATCTATAAGACAACACTCCAGAAAACAGATTGCATTATGTAATAGCTATAGCCATTGCTTTCTGCACTATAGACTTGATTAATCCTATCTATAGTAAGAAATAAGACTTGGTGTTTGCATCTGTGCATTTCCACAAGTAGATGTAAATCACAAGGTTTCCTGCAAATAATTATATTAACATATTATGAAATGTGTATGAAACCATATCAGGCTTAACTTGTCTTTTCCTCAAATGATTCTTCCTTTCAAAAGTATCTGGTACTGGATTCAGAAGACATGTCATTACTGGATTTTCCTTGATAAGGGAGGATTTTACACCCATGTATTTCAAGACTGTAGCTCTTGAGTCTGGATGTGGATCAGCTTCATGCTGGATCAAGACTTTCTTTCCTCTTTTTGTGCCCTTATTTCCACAAAGATAATTCAGACATGGGCAAAACACATTTTTGTCATACCCTAGATATTCCCCACTCTATAATATAAAATCAGGGAATAAGAGTTGCAGGACATGTCTTTAAGATAAACAAGACATTTGTACCCATCTTTTTGTTCTTCTTTTCTTCACAAGATTTTGTAGTGCAAAACTTGGCATAAGTTTTACATCAATTGTCCTAGTAGTCAGGGCTTCCAGGTGGGAACACACTAGCATCTACATGTCATTATCTCTTGATAGTTGAAAAATACAAGCATTGCAAGCTCTGATTTTTCAGCAAATCTTGTCTTAACAAGAGAGATTTGATTCTCCAGAATGAACACAGAAATCCTACACAGCATGGCCTGCCAGGGGTTTACTTTGAGCTTGAAGTACTCAGCAGATGAGACAGATTCAGGCTAGATATTCACTGAAGCACAAAAGCAAAACTCAGAGTCACCCATAGGCATAAACCAAAGGATATGGCATTTTTCCATGAACAAGACAAATGAGAGAGCAGATCTTCTTATTGATCCTGCAGTGACTTTTAATCCAAAAGAGCTGCAAGACAAAGGTTTGTACTCATTCTGGAAAATGTTCCAGAGCAGGGCAGCAAAGAGTGAGGCTCAGGAGTCACAGAACAGGCAGCAAGACGTGAGTCCTGTGTGCAGCATCACTGAGCAACTGCTCTTGTTGAAGTGAGAAAATAGGGCTTCTATCTCATCTCTTTAAATGGACTTGGTTGGTTGCTTTTGAAATCCTAGCTTTGAGAGGAGCTCTGTAGGTGTTCGTATTTACAATGGACAGAACAAAATCCTCACACTGTTACACAGCAGGTTTAATTGATCTAGAAGTTGATTTTAGCCCAGAACCAACTTTTCCATCTCTGATTCACTGCAAAATTGACTGCCAGATTCCTATTCAGAAAACCGTAAGTCTAGCAGAATTACGGTCAGACTTCAGCAGTTGGGAAATCATAGATCCTCTGCGCACAGAGTGACAACATTTCTGCTGGGAACCGTGCAGCACTTGTGTGCACTTAGACTCTCTCTAGAAGCTCATGGACAAAGCAAGAGCTACCTTGTTAAAAATTGGTTTTTTATCATTAGTATTCAGAGTCCAACAAATGAATAATTAGAAGACAATAAATTATTTTAGAAATTGCAGAAGTGGGAACTCTAACAATCCCCGTGTGACAGAAACATCATAAAAGAGACGTTCAACTGAACTTGGTTTTGCTTTCCACCATGCAGCTCACCTTCCTCTCTGGCTTACTAACTGTGGCTTCAGAAAATGCATGTTCAGAGGAAGTGGTGCCACAGTATAAAGCTGCCTCTATTATTACAGTACTATACATATACAAAAGAACTTTATTAGATGCAGCCAAAGTTTTCCATTGGATTGATTCTGTTGAATTGTTATATTCTGCAATTTTGAAAGTGAACTTCTGTGTTAATGTCTACGTGGTTTTGAACTAGGTTTAAGATGCTCAATGGACAGTTCTTGTGTGATCACATTTCCCTCTTCAAAACAGGAAACCCAGAGGCACTTTCAGTATCTTTGTAGACTGCACATTGTATATTACTGAAAGATAAAAGAAGAGGCATATTGTACCACTGCTTTGGAACCCCCTCTCCCCTTCCTTTTTCAAAGTAACATTACTGAAACGATTTAATTTCAGAGGACAGATAAATCATGAAGTTGAATCAAATATAGATGATGTAAAACTTTGTCAAGGTTACGGACCAGGCCTTCACAGTGCTTCCTTTGTATTTCACTTGAATTGGTGATTGTCTTCCTGTTCCAATACCATTCTCTTTCCTTCTATTCAGGGGTTTTCTATTACCCTCCAGACTATTGTGTGACTGCACAAGTAACACAAAGTCCTTTGTATGGCAGAAATCAGGCATGAAATAAACACACCTTAATCCTGCACTCTCAAAACCTTCCTTCTTTCTGCACGTAAATACAGTTCCTATTAAAAAAAGTCAGAAATCTATGAACCTGATGTTGCAGTGCTAGCCAGCTGGCAAACTCTTAAAAGTGCAGGGAGATTTCTTCCATGAAGTCCATTGCCTCTGTGACACAGCTCTGCTGCTGCAAACAATTGCCCTGTAATGCGACTGTTCCAGCTTCCTATACCGACAGTCATGGTACTGACTTTAGCCTCTGTAGGAAAGGAAATGATATACAGACATGTGAAGTGGGGAGTCTGGGCCTCTTAATGACACCAAGCTTCGGAATTTTATTCTTTGCGTGTGTTTACTCAGCCCTTTCCTATTCTTGTATCCTGCATAATAAAATCATTTATTCAAGTGCTGTTTTATGCCTTTCAGTTCTGCACAGCTATGTGAAAGGAAAAAGGAGGAAAGAGCTTTTTCCTTTGTGCAGGCTGCAGTCCTTCCAGCTTCTCCTTCCTGGTGTCTGCACTTCCCAAGGAAAGGCAGGGCTCCCAGTGGCCATCAGCAACTGCTGAGCACATGAAGAAGGAGCTGTGATTTTCACTTTTCATTCTGATTTGTATCACTTGGGTTAGTGAGGAACAATATGATCCTACCACACAGAACTGATTAAAACAATAGCCTGGCCTCAGACATATGCAGGTTTTTTGGTAATTTATCTTGTCCTTTCTCTTGGAACAGGTATAATTTTTCTTTCTCCCATTCCCCCAACTCCTCACATCAATTTCCCACAGATTTACGAACAACTAGTCCATGCCTGACATAATTCCACATACTAATGAGTCAGCACGGAATTAGAATTAGTTTTTTTATAACTTGTCTCATGTTTTGTGCTCACTAAAATTATTGGAGTACACAGTGTGATTGCCGTAAGGATTCCTGAGGGTGATTTTCTCACTGCTTACATGATTTGGGTTCAGGGATTTTTTTCCACTACAGCTGCCAGAATTGTCTTGTGATCCTGAAATCATTTGGTCAATTGAGCATCTGTTAAGCAGCCTCTGCCTTGCCAAGGGTCTTCTGCTCTTTGCTGTGTAGTATTTGGAGCAAAGGAGAAAGCCGGGAAGCAATCATCATATATGCAGCACTAGCAGAAAGTTATTAACAGGTTACTCAACACCTGCCCTCCTACCAAGGATCTCTGAAGGAGAACATAGGTTTTTATTTTATAATAGCGATCAAATGTTGGCTTTGATAAAGTCTTTTGTCTGTCTTGGGTTTATTGATGGTTTCACTCTTGTAAAGAGTATATGGTAGCCAGATGCTTTGCTGGGAGTTCTAAAATGCTGTGACCCAAGCAACCAGAAATGAGTGGCACTTAGTTTATTTAGTGTGCATGTGTTTTTAAAGATTTGCATATGTTCTAAAAATAACAATGTTGTTTTGTAAAAGAAAAGCTTTCTCTGGGTGAAATGCCAGGAATCTTATTTAGAAGAGTTTAGCAGAGGCGCTGCTGTAGATTAGAGTGGTGGAAAATTGTGAACTGATGACATGGGTGGCAGGGAATTCAAGAAAAATGTATTACTCAAAGAGCAAAGAGTACATAGAATTGTCTTATTTTAGAAAGCAACTGAAAAGAATCACCAAAACAGATTTTTTAATGGGTTTGGAGGGGTTATAATTTATAGATACATATAATCTTGAGGAATAAAGTGTGTCCTGAAGTTTTGATGGCTGAATGCCTGATCAGAGCCATGTTTTGCTTTTACTTTGATCCTCAATGCAGGAGGAAATGTGTCATATGTTCCTGGTATCCACCCAGTCCAGTCCAGAACATCATAGCATTTATCTGGAATGTAAAATCACCTCTTAATTAACTTTTGCACTAGCATACACATTCCTTTCACTTCTTCAAGTGTGGATTAACACAGCTCAGGCTGGGATTTTCAAAGGAACTTTAGTGAATTAGTTATTCAAATCCTGTAAAAACTAAATCTGAACAATATTTAGTTGTTGTGCAGTTGTTTGAAATCACTGTCAAGTAAAATGCAGTTTTATAATTTTATTTTAGTTACAGCCCATTCTGACTATTTAAAATGATTTGGACAATGAGTTTGGGCAGTAAAAGGCTCTAATTATTTTTTATAGTTCCCTTTATATGTTTTTCATTAAGATATCTGTCAGGTCCGGTTAAGTGCATTTTCTTGCTATATTTCTAAAATTAAAAATTATATCTTATCCAGAACACTCTACGTGAACAACAAACTGAATCAGCAGAGGAAAAATGTACTTTATAATTTTTCATTGATACAATAATCTGACTAAGAAATACGATTAGGGATGATAACTAACTCATAGAGGAAAGGCTAGCTCTTCTGTTAATGCCTTTTAAGAAAAGAACTTCCAGGAGGTCTGTTTGCCACTGACAGACAATGTAGAATTTAGGATACTTCAAGGATATATGTGTTAGGTCGGAGTTCCATTGGAATAGAATGAAGTGGGAGATGATGGGAGTGGTTTGGTGGAGACATCAGAAGGAATGCATAGATAGAGGATAGGTTGGTGTCTGTCAGAAGGAAGCAGGAAGCTTATGAAACAAGGGTATGTCAACTATAAGAGAGTTAGTCATAAAAAAGATTTTTCAGTGCCTATAGGCTGTTTCAAGTCAGGCTTTGTGGGCTTAGAAAAGCAGTGGGAGGTGGTCATGAAAACCATGATTTAAAAGTTTATGAAAAAAAGTCTGGATTGAAAGTTCAGCATTATTCTTGAGTTCTGTCTTTTTTGGTCTTTTTTTCCCCCTCTTTTTCTAGTCATATTTAGTTTCCAGAGCGTAGTCTTGTCTCTGAATCAGAAGATGAGGGGGAAAAAACCTCAAAGTCTTGTTGTTGAGGTTTATTTTGGTTTGGGGTTTTTCTTGTTGCTTTTTTTGCTATTTTTTTCTACGGACTCTCACAATAGAAGCAACTAAGAACAAAATATATATTCCCAAGATTCAACACCGTTTCATATTAAAAATATGGTAGGAAATATTTTTGTAGCACTGACATCAGCTGCAGTATTCTCTTAGTAACTGAGTGAACTGAGACATGGAAAACATGGAAATAACTCACATATATCCAGGTACTAAATCCTGAACTCTGGATTTCACAGTTGGGTTTGAAACATTCTGGGGAAATGGGTTTGTTTGAAAGGAAGACTTGGGAGCTTTGTTTTGACTCAACACATGTATTCAGACAAAAATTCCAGACCTTTGAAATTTTCCCAGGCACGCTTTAAGGCCAGGAAAATGATGGTTTATTGTGTGTACAATTTATTGTTACTTATTATTTGCTTAAATCTGATAGTGTGTTCAGTGCTGTGCAAGACATAGATACCATGTTATCTAGCCTGAAGAGTTCATGACATAAACATCTTCAGGGATTTCTAGGCCTTAAATTAAGGAACAAAATTAACTAATATTCTCCATGGCAAAAGAATTCATTTGAATTCACACATGCAAAGAGATGATGTCAACATTCTAACTCCATTTAGTTACAAATATCAGATTGGAGAAGTGAATGGAGGAATAGTATTTTGCTTTTAATAAAATTCTCCATTCTGCATAACCTTATCCTTTCTTTCTTGGTCCCACATCACAGGTCCCCGCCTCTCCAAAAAAAAAAAAAAAAAAACCCAAAAAAGAAAAGAAAAACAGGTGAGAAAGTTTATTACATCACATCCCTTGTTAAAATATCTTCCTGCTGAAGGGAAAAATTGGTGCAGCAGAAACTATGAACTATTTTCATAATTTATTACAGAAATGAACAATGAAAGTTGGAAGTTATATTTAATTCATATGTTCAATGAAACGTTACATACTCTAAAGGCTTCAGATTTCAAACAACATACATCCCTATAATCTTATCAGCAACTACATTCAGATAAATTTCATGTTTTTTCCATATCTAGCACAGTGGCAGGGAATAGAACCAGGATTTGCAAAAATTACATATCCCAGTGCTTCTGTAATGGATGTTTTCTTTTGTAATGTATTGCTGCTAGATAAAAAGGGAATGGAATTTTTATCCAAAAGATGGAACCACGAGATCAGATTAGAATCACAAAAAAAATCCTTCATCATCAGATCTCAAAAGTATGCATGAAGAACAAATACCTTTCCTTTTTTTCTCCCTGGGCTTACTTGCTATCTTTAATGTTTTCTGCTTGAAAATCAGAATGTAAAATATGGGAAAAAACACCACACACGATGTAAGAAAGTGGTGTAAAAGGATGCTGTGAGCCCCAATAGCTATGGTTACAAATACAAAGGATTCTTCCATCATGTGAATAGCAAATAAACTCCAGGCTTTATTCCAAGTGAATACCTCTTACCACAGAAAAGGCTAAAGCAGATCACACCCTAATGCTTGGGCAGCCAGAGAGGACTTTCCTCTGAGTTTTACCAGTTTCATAAAGTACTTAAGATCAAAGTAGAATTGTCTAACCTTAAATAGAAGAAACTACCCTTGAAATTCCCCTATCCTGAAATATTGCTAGTTGCAGAACTTCAAGCATAGTGTTTTGCCACCAGCATGGAATACTGTCAGAGAGATTAGAAAAACTTTTTTTTGTTTGTTTTTTTCACTAGACAGGATTTAACTTTCCTATTTTCTTGAAGCATGGAGATCAGTCTCTTGATGCTTCTTGAAACCAGAGAAACTTTACAGTCCATGATAAGCATTGACTAGTCTGTGCTAAAACAACTGTTACAGTAGTTGATTTTGGCCGTGGTCAGTAACTGAAGATCTCTTAAATGGATGGAGGCAAACATCATAAACAGTGTCATTTTATTTAAATTACGGGGAAAAACAGTGAACATAGGGCTGGGTATTAGGGCTCTTGGTTTGTTTCCAGATCTGCAGTGCTTTTTATGGGCAGTCGAGCAGGAAGGCATTTGCAAGTACTCCATGCTTTTAATTCTGATTTGTTGGGACCGGTGGATAACCAGCCTCTGGAAATGCTACACCTTGCTATTTGGTGAACCTCAGTTTCCTCAGCTATAGAATTTAGACCATAACGTGTGTGTGCCCCACAGAATGAGTAATTAATTAATGTTTGCAAAACATGCAGAGAGCCCCTGGTAAAACATACTTTGAATATGCAACCAAACTCTTGTTCATGTGTGCTTTTCTTGTTCAGGTGTGCTTTTTTCCTGGATTCCAGCTTTCTAACCAAGAAAGATCCAATATAAGACAAAATTATGGCACTTTTCAAAGTGCACAGACTCTGAGGAAAAACATAAAAAGCAACACTGGTGATATTAGACCCACGTGGCAGCTGACTGGAGAAAGTTTCACTAAAGGAGCACTTTGAGATTCTCATATTTTCTGCACTGCAAGCTATTCATTGGAAGCAGCAGCCTTACTGCGCATAGACAAATCTGTATCTTTCCATAGCTGAAGGAGGCCGGAAGCTGAAGAGGAAAACAACAATAAGACAAAGGCACATACCATCAGAAAAGGGAGAAAAAAAAAATCACTAAAGCACCCCGAGCTCTGTAGCTAATGGAAGGAGTGCTTGAGATGGCAAAGTGCTTAGCTGCAAGCCCAGGGGCACAGTAGCATTGCAGAATAGAGACTCACCATGCTTGAGTTATAACATGTGGATCTTAGCTAATATATTGTTGGCAAAATGCTCAGGGCCAAATTCACTCTCAGTAGTACAATTTGAGCTGAACAGCGCCCTGAGGACAGAGAGGTGGAAGGGGCAATAGGCCAGCACATTTCTGAAATGTTATGAAAATAGAGGACTGTTGCTCATGTTGGGAACTGCTCTCAAGAGAAGATTACACAAATATAAAAAACGAGATGCAGAGCTCTCCTGCTCTCCTAGAGCAAGTAATTAGAAACTGCAAATCATAACTGGTTCTTTTGGGTGTCTTTGTCCCACAGATCGAAATGCCTTTATAATGCAAGTGTTAAAAGAAATTCAGGAGCCTTTTTCTGCTTTCTGTAATATAAGGCCTCATCTTCAGTGAATATATAGATTAGGACTGGATTTAGCAAGTTTTGGATTAAAATCCTAGTACCAGGAAGAATTGCACAGAAGAAACCTTGTAATGTAGTGTTCTTCAGCAGAGAAGTAGGCTGTAGAAAAATGTGTTTAAGAGCATTTAATTGGTTTCTGGTAAATATGCAAGTGCTTCTCCTGTTGTCATTCATTCTCACACTGAGTTTCTTTCTCTCTTGTATATTGTGCAGAATTGTTAGGTAGGTAGTACTTGCTTTAACTCTGTTTTATATTGTATTTTAAAACTGAAAAAAACATTCATCTGGAAAATTCAATAAAATTTAGGGAGACTTTGCAATAACAGATATTTAAATTCTGCAGAAAATATGGATTCATTATTTGTTCCTGCTCTCTTATCAGCTCTTGAAACTTAGATAAATATTTTATTTTGCTATTTAATGATCTGCTAAAGTGCCTGAGAAATGATCTGCCTTTTTTCCACTTACCTCCTACTCGTGATGTATGAATGAAAAAATAGCTTTCTTCCTCATCTGCTGCAAAAACCACATTTTTATCATTTACAAGAACTAAAAGAACAAGAAGAAAGACTAAAAAGTCTGAAGAGAGCACATGAAAATGAGTCAAATGTGTCACATTTGTGATCACAGCACACTGAATAATAACTCATACCACCTTTTTTTTTAGCAAGGAAACTTAACACTGAACTACTCCTTGTACAAGATGGAGTACGGCCTCATACACAGAATATTTCCAGTTCTGCCTTTCATTCCTGCATGAGAACAGCCCTTTCCCCAAACTAGAAGGTGTCCTAGAAGGAACAGTAGGGGTGGTCCAGGGTCACCACCTGGTGGGTCTCACCTGCCTTGAGAGGCTCAGGAAAATGAATGTTATTAATTTTTTCCAAGATGTCTTTTAGTGATGACTTGAGTAGAGTTAACACAGGATCAAGTTTCTGGAAAAAGATAATTGTCAGCTTTTAATCTAGCAGTATATAAATACGGCAGTACAGCAAGATCTGGTTTAGAGCTAGTCAGTCAAATACAGGAAAGGGTTCATGATTCTAAAAGTGTAGGTAAGAAACCCTTATATCGTTGAGAACAATTTTTTGCTATTGCACACTTAGCATCAAGGCTGGTTGTTTTTCCAAAGGATGCAATGAACTTCAAGCTGAACTTGGTGCTGCAATAAGGCTCTGTGTGCTTGTCTTAGCGAAGAGTTCAGACATGAGAGTTTCTGGCCCTAAAATACATAAAACAGTAAAACAGAACCCCACCATTCTGTATGTTTGTTTCAGTTATACTGAAGCAACTATAGTTATACTGAAAGATATCATGGCCATCATCAGTTCAATCCAATTTAGAAAGTGGCCTTTTTTGGTAGCTTAAAAAACATTTCTGTCTGATTTGCTGCTCTAACTAGGTAAAATGTATTTATGTCAAGCTCATTAAGAATGTCTTCAACTGTTGTTAGGGAAATGAAGTTAAAATCAGAAACAGCATGTCCTAGAAATGGAATTTACCCTTTCACCTGCAGTATTCCTCTGGGTTTTTTATATATAGTTTTATTTGTTCTAAATAAAAAGCAGACACACTGGCAAAATTTCATGACAAAATTCCAAGAAATTCACCTCTTAAAATGTGATAGAAAAGAATTCTTGTTATATACATTTCTGTATAAAAGGTATTATTTTGTTTCCCATTTGCCTGTTAATGTGGAACAGAACAGCAGGAGGGTTTTACAGTACACAGTAATGTGGAGAGGACATTCATCCAGATTTCTGGTCAACGATAAGAGTGAATTCTCAGAGGAGATACTATTAGAACCATCATGGGAAGGAAAAAGTCTTGCAACCATTTACTTTTTATTTATATATTTTAAATTTGATTCTGAAAAAGTTCAGACAATTTCAGTTTCCCAGGAAACCTATCTGTTGAGATGTTTTATCACTGCTTGCTGTTTTGTCATCATTCATGACAGTGTAAAGTGGGTTAAAATGCTATTAGCTTTGTGGTAGCATGAACAAAATCAAAATATGAATTTTACACAAAGGCACAGCAATGAAAAAACACACTTCAGGGAAAAAAAGTGTTATGTTGATGCTTATGCAGAGTTAGTGGAAACACAATTCAAAGAAAACTAGCAACAGAACTGTTTAAAGTGGAAAACTCAGAGTAACTCTGGGAAAGGACATCATATAAGCAGTTTTTTACCCACCTTTGTGGAAGGTCTTAATTTCCAGCCACCTCTGTAGCTTTCTGAGTGGCAGCAAACTACACACTCGAGCCTTTGGTTTCTACATCTTCTCTGAGGCTGCCTGCACCCAGTTGCAGACAGTCCTTGCTGTGACTCTCCTATCTGGCCCACCTGGTAGCCTTGAGCAGATAAGAACTGAAGAAGTGCCTGAGCCCTGGTCCACAGAAATTCATCTCACCCTGATGCTCCTTTAGGGGAGAGACACATAATGAGTGGGCAAAATGTAAAGCAAACAAAAACCTCAAAATAAGCAAATACTATTATAGTCATCACTAAAGTTCACAGCCCTTGAGTTGAGTTGTGATGTCTTTCTCTTCTAAAACTTAAAAATTATGGTTGAGTTAGTTGCCTCTACTTTGGAAGCCCTGTATCCTTCAGCTCCTACCAAACTAGGAAAAGTGGTATTCAACATGGTTTGCCATCTTTCAGATAACTCTTTTATCCTTTCATTGTAAGATACTGGGCTATCTCATGCAGACCATAGCAATTTTTTCTTTTTCACTGTCCTTGTCTTAAGGTGGAAACAGGGAAATTTACTGTGATAGTCTTTTTGTGGCAGATGGTAAGAAATTCTGGGAATCTGACTCTGAAGGTGGAGAAGTCAGTTCTAGGTGCAGGAAGCCCTCAGTTGAAAAGCTGATGCCAGCTCTTACATTATAGGTTTTGACTGCATCAAAAAGCAGAAAAGAAATTAAGTACATCACAAAAATAAAAGATTCTCTGTTTGAATTCTTAAAAAACTTTCAGTTTTAGATTTAGACATGTGAACATGTAATGCATCTTGGTAGCCAGAGCAGAGGAAACATTTAAAGTAAGGCTAAAGGAAAACTACCAAAGTCAGGAAAAAAATACAGGTTAAGATTGAAGTCATACTTCAAATGTAATAGAAGGATGAACAAAAACTGGTTTAAACTAGAGTTGCTCATTTGATTTAAAAAGAGGAAAACAAGGGTATCTGTTGAACTGTGTTGTGAATCCATGTCCTTACAGGACAAGGCAGCTGTTATCCCTGTTATCTGTTATCCGGTTATCTGAACAGGAGACTATGCAGCTACACTCATACAGATGTAAAAGTGACATGGGAATGCAGAGTGTATTTGCAACACTCTTGGGGCAGGATGCTTTCTATTTGGAGATCTCTTAACTTATTATGTGCAGTGTAGAAAACTATTGGCATTAATTGTTGAGGCTTTTTTCCCTCTTCTGTATTCTACTACTATTCATTCTAATTTTGCCAAATCAAACTTTGCCTTGCTTTTGGCTTTTTACAATGCTGATTGAAAGATATTTTCAAGGAGAATTACTAATACCAACAAGTTTGGCCGAAGTCTTAATGTAATGCTTTTGCTGAAGTCAGTCAGCAGGCAAATCCCTTTAACAGATATTAAATGTCAGCCTGGGAGACAAGTAGCCCTCACTGAAATCAATATCTGCTAGTGTAGCAGTCATTTGTGGTTATTCATTAAAACAGCAGGCTGCTTCTCCCACTGAATTAAAGACAAAATCCTTACTCCAGGCTGATCTCTCTATACTCTCTGAATTTTTGAAATGTTAAGGCAGGTTTATTATTATATCAAGCTGTTTTGACAAAAAGTTACTTTTACAGGCTGGCTGGTTATAAAAGTTCATAATAGGTGTATGCCTGTGTAACATGATGAAAGCGTCAGTATCTGACCAAAGGCTTAGCATTCCCACATATTAATAAGATATGTTTGTATTGAAAACAAGTGAAAAATTACCATAATATTCAACTCCATTGA
The DNA here is from genome assembly GCA_013399195.1 of Dicrurus megarhynchus. Taxonomy (NCBI): domain Eukaryota; kingdom Metazoa; phylum Chordata; class Aves; order Passeriformes; family Dicruridae; genus Dicrurus; species Dicrurus megarhynchus. Next base: position 886,919 of record VXAD01005369.1, read on the forward strand.
CAAAAATAACAATAACTAAAATCCCAGTGATTTAAAAAAAAATTAAATTATATATATTCTCAAGATTCTGATTATATGTCCCAGCCAAAACCAGGACGTGCATGTATTATTTTAATGGAATAAGTGTTATTCCAGTGGACATTACAATAGGCAGTTTTATGTGGAATAATAAGGTATTATTATTATTAACAATAATAAGTGTAAGGTGAAAAGGTAACGGTTCCTGTTTTCCTTAGCTCATATCACCCCAGGAAGCTGAAAGGGTGAGAGGTTAAATAGAAAGTTGGTGATATTTGTGGGTGAATTAACAGGGACACCCCCACCCCATGTTTGCTTATACTTGTAACCAAATGATTCCAGTTCTCCTAATTCAGATGAGAAAAAACTTTATTTAAGGATGTTGATGAGTGCTTGAGTGGAAGTGGCAGCTCCTTCAAAGGTACACATAATTCAACCTTTATCCAAAAAACAACCAATGATAGGCAGCAGAAACACTATTAGGAAAAAAGAAAGAGTTTTGCAGTTACAGGTTTTTTAATTAGGACCATAAAATCAGAAGGGTCTTTTAATTAGTGAGCTGGACTGGACAGGAAGGGTTTAGTTTTCCATTCTAGAGAGGACCTTGGTTTAAGCACTTCAAATCATGGAGGCCTCATATGAGGCTTGTAGGACATGGTACCACTTTCTGTCCGACTTTTCATTTCTTTGGAAAGGGAATTAGTATTTCTCAAACACAAGAAATGTAAGCCATGCTGAAGCTGGGTAAATAGCTTATCTTAAGCAAACAGAAGAGCCATTTTTTAGAAAGAGACAGGTAGGAAAAAGGAAATACTAGCACATATATACATATATATATATATATATATGGCCTGATTTTGGTAAACTCCAATTAACAGACAGTTAGAGACTACCCTTGTACCTGGCTTGTGGGTGAGGTTCTGCAGGAGTGATTACAGCTTTGGTTTTCTTTGATCGTCTGTCATTGTAGTCCCTTCATTTGCATAACAGTCCCTAAAAATTGTAGCATTATTTTAATGTTTCATGTTGAAGTGTAACAAGTTCTATATCACTATTGTGTACAGACCTTGAATAAATCCCATGACATATGGTGCCTCAATAAAAGTAGCATAATTTTTCTGAAAATCTTTCTAATGTAAGTAGGAGTCATAGATGTTACACCCTATCAAAATTTAAACTGATTTTATGTAAAACCCTGAATATGGATTTGTAGAATAGTTTGATTTGAAAAGGACCTAAAGGTTACCTAGTTCCAAACCCCCTGCCATGTGCAGGTACACCTTCCACTAGACCAGGTTGCTCAAAGCCCCATTCAACCCGGCTTTGAACACTCCCAAGGATGGGACATCCACAGCTTCTCTAGACAACCTGTTCCACTGTTTTACCACCCCTCCAGCAAAGAATTTCTTCCTTATATCTAATCTGTCCTCTTTTAATTTAAAGCCACTTTCCTACCAATATATGATTTTGCATTGGTCTGAAAAAACTTCCTGAATGGTCAATTTCTACCTCTTACCCTTCACATCTAAGAAATTTCCTCACTACTAATTAAATGTGTGAAGGCTTATGAGAAGTACCCAAGTATAGAAAGACTGAAGTGAAGCTAACAGGAGAATCCTATATCAGATCACAAATTTGAGACAAAGTCAATTAAGTCGTGCTCATGAGAGGAAGCACTTATTGAAGTGATAACTTGGGATCCTTGAGCTCCATAAAGCTGTGAGTAGGAACCTTTGGGTTCAGGCTTCTTTGCTGGCTGAAATTTGAAACAAAACTCTTAAACAGCAAAATTATGAGAAAATAATTTGACCTGTTTCCCTCCCACATATTTTAGGTTAATCTTGAAGCGAGAGTGACTGTGGTATAACTAATGAGAATTTTATGAAATTATTATGACTGAATGCTTTAAATGATACTTAGAAAAGCAATTAGAAGTCATTGAATGAATGCATGCTATTCAATAGCTGACCTGGCTATGCAATTTGTAGTCTGAGATTAGAAAAGAGCACTAAAGAATAAGACCTATTTGCCTGTCACACTGGTCTCATTAGCAGTGATCAATATCTCTTTTCCCTGAATGTAAGTATGAGGGAGTAAAAGAACATCCACACAGCAGTCAAGGAAATGATGCATAATTGTTGGAAGTATTTAAAGAGATAGTTAAAACAAATTCTTCCATTCCTGAGTCAATTCAGCAAAAGAATTCACTAATAATTCAATGAGACTGATTCTGACTATTGAAATATATGTAAGGATAAGACTTATAACTGGATAATTTTACCAATTATTAAACCAGAATTACCAAAACCAGGAGTCCTTATCCCTTAAAACCCCCCACCAGAATATGAGAAATCTGGGCCCAGATATCACCTTCGTCCTGAACAGTTAGTTTCGTTAAGAACGTGCTGTATTCTGCTTACAGACAACGTTTTGTGTCAAAGGCCATTACAGAGATATTAACATCTAACAATTTTTTGACCAGTGGAAATATTCCCAATACTGTTACAGTAATCTGAGAACATTGTCAGAGTATAAGAACTGTCATTGTACAGTAAGTAAGGGTAAAATAAGAGTGATACTTTTATACAGATTGATTTGTAGATGAGATACTCTCATATTTGTTGTTCCTACAGGAAGAAATCCTCATGGTTTGCCCCTCTTATTCATCATCTAACTTTTGTTAAGTCTAGCTGTATTTGCAAGAGCATCATCTAATCATGGCCTATTTTTCTCCGAAGCCAAAAATAATCCAATGACACTGTGTCATGACAAGAGTTTTAGAGGTGTCCAGTTTGGAGAGGATTGTAGTTACTGTTCAGAGCACCAAACCCGCCTACTGGCCACATGAAATGGGAAAGATTCATAACAATGCAGAAATCAAAAAGTACAAAAGAATCTTTGTTCTTCTTTCAGCAGTACCTAGACCCAGCTCTATTTTTCGTTCCAGGATAGACCTCACTCAGGAAGAAAAAGTGAAACATTTTATACACTAGTGGGGCCAAATTTACCTGATACTTGTCAGGCCTTCATCAAACAAAAAATTGCCAACAAACAAGAATTGCCATTGTACCTCAATTAGAGGTACAATGAAGAAGAATACAATATTCTTATTGCTTAAATATTTTATTTTTATTAAGGAGGTAGAAAAGAGCATTGTGAAATAAATCAAAATAATAACAAAAAAACCCTGTACCAAAGATTGCCCAGTATGTGACAAGAATGAAATACAAAAGGAAGGCAAAGCAGTAAGGGCATACAAGCAGAACTGCACTGGCAAGAATCTGACCCCAGAACTGATGCTAACGTGCACACCATAAAGCTGCTGGTGGTACACCTCTGTTGCTCTCTGTGGTATTTCTCCATGTGTCTGCTGAAGTAAGTTGATTGTTCACAATTATGGAAACAGAAGATATAAAACTATTCATCTTGTTGGCTAGGGAAAATACAGGGAATCTCACACTGTTTACCTTCTAGACAATCCTGTGAGCAAAGCCTAAATCTGGTTATATTACAACAGCTGACCCCACAATGGGCAACTAATTTAAGTGCAGGCCAGACAAAGTGTGGGGAATATCTTAATTCTGCTGCTTTTCTTGGTAAAATCTGTGTGCATTGCAAAAACAATGCCACTGCTGCTGTGCTAACTGCTCAACATCACTTGTTTCTTCCTTGACTATATATAGATTGTATATATTAGGCATTCCAGTGATTAGGGACAGTAAAACAATAATCTGGCTTTTAAAACAAATGCATTGTATTGCCTGTGTGTGTACATGTGTATACATGTTGATATGAACATATGTATGTACATATATATACATATATATATATGTATATATATATCTATATATCTATGTGCACATACAGCATTTTAAAAAAAATATTTTGGAATTTGCATGTAGGACACCCACCTATACAAAAATGAGAACTGGGAGGTGAATATTCAACTAGATAGATTCTCTCACCCCTCTCAGTTGACTCTCTGATTCACTGAGAGAGATTTAGACGGCAAGAATTAGGACCAATTTCAATTTTGAATGATTCACATCACTTCTGGATTTTGTCCCAAGTGTATAAAAATAGAAAATTATTATAGGATTAGATTGCAGCACTTCCCTGTTTATTAGCCATTATTTCTCATTGTATTGTTTGTTTCATTTGTTTGTTTTGTTTTTGCTTCCTGACAAGGCTATTGAAGACTGCCTACAGAGAAACCACTTACTCAAATTGCTCCTTGTGGAGGGAAGGCAGAGTTTTAGAAATGAAGCTTGGAAAGCTAAGCATCATATTCTGCCTTCTTTTCCATGTAGAGAACCTTAATTGACTCTGTTGCCAGTTCTGTCAACAGCTGGAGATGAATTCAGTACCCCTGTGCAAATTTAAGGTTGTGAATAAATAGATGATGGCTTTAACTCAGGATTGTGTGATTATTAATGTTATTTGGGCACAAAATTGGCTTATCTTAATGCTCAATAAAAATCATATGCCTTGTTCTGTTATAAATAGAAGATTTGAGTAAGCAGGGAGGCAGCAAAGGAAGCAGCTGTGGTGGCTGAGAGAGGACCAACATGAGCTTCAGGGGAATGCCAATAATGCCATCCCCACCTTGCTGCCAAAGTGCTTGAACAAGTAGACTCTTGCAAAATGACAGACAAACAATCTTACTCTTACCTTGCTGAAAGACCATTATTTTCTCCTATTGATGCGCTGTAAAAGCCTGAAACTGATACCCAAAGAGTTTTCAATGTCTAAACCGTTTCAGAAAGTTTTTCTGAGCTGCTCTCCTGAGTACACAAATAGCGTTTTAGGTTACCAAGTGCTTGGTTAAGTGCCTGTCTTTGAGCTGTGATCAAATTAGACCAAGAGGTTAGAGAAAGCTTTGCTTTACAGTCAGCAAAGAGGAATTGGCAACTTAAAGGCAAAAACGTTCACCCATTATTGAAAGAGCATTATGACAAGCTGCTGTGTTTTTCTAGGGCTCTGTGTGTGGTCTATTAATTTTTCTTCTTATGAAATTGAGTAGCAATTAGCAGAAGCATGCTTTCTGTTTCTCAGAACTATCAAATCTGTCTTCAGAAACTTGACATCTCCATTCCCTTTATTCCAGAAGTAGCAATGGATTATCTCTGGACCAAAATTTCGGGCATGGAAATATCCCAAGTGGAAAATCTATATCTGGAAAAACAGGTAGCTTACTTCTGAAAGTTGAAGCATATTTGGCCCAGAGAAATGTTATGAAAAAGAAATTTTTATCTCCCTATGCTAAAGGGCACCTTGTGCTAGGTTAATATCCAACATTTTACCAGAAAACACTGTTATATGGTTAAGAACATATATCATACTGTACTTTTGAGCACTATATATATATATAGTACATCTGGTTTAATTCTAGGATATGGATAATTTTTTCTCACTGACTCTGACAGCCTGAGCTCTATGCATTATGCTCTATAGCAGATTTATATAAAAATCTTATTTCTGTCATGTATACCTTGCTTACAGGCATACTGATTCTTTTAACTGATATCAGAAAGGCTACTTACCTCTGTGTGTTCCTCTCCTTGTTATTAGGTGTAATTTGAATGAACCCTAAAAGAATTTAGGACATCTAGGTAGCTGTGTAGTAATAATTACATGAAGGAATTTATTTTCTTAATAAGGTAATCCTAAATTCATCAAACAGTTACATAAAATTACAGAAAATGTGGGCTTTATTATTTATAGCTCAAGTAAAGATTTTATAAATTTCTCTTTTCAGCACCTTCTTTAAATGCCTTTTTCTGTGAATGGTTATGTGCTAAATTGTTATTTTCCCTGAGGCAGTTTTTCATTAGGAAAAGTACAATAAGTTATGTGGTAACTCAAATTTGAGCAGAGGAATTACTGCTCTTAAGTGATGGAGATTTTGTAATGCAACCAGGTGTCACTGATCAACAGTGGTTTTAACAATCAAAACCACAGGATTTTTTCTAGGTCTTCAGGATAGTGTTTGGATGTTTATTCATTGTTCTATGGAATCAGATGAGTTATCTCTATAGTTCAGAGTAGTGTCTTGAACAGTGAGGAACAGGCAAGCAAACAAGTAATAGTAGAGAATAACAGAAATGGGGATTCTCCTTAACCTCCACTAGAGACTGTTTTGTGCCCTGCAACATGTGAGTTGCTATGCCTGTAACAGTTCACCCCCTGATGGAAGTCTGTGGCTCTGTGCCATTTTGTTTCAGATGAGAGTCTGCTATTTGGCAGAAGGAATACAATCCCTCTTTTCAGTCCATTTTATCCTTCCTGAGATGTGGTTATTGCTTTAAACCTCCATCAATTTCTTAGAATCCTATTAAGTGATCCTACAATCTATCATGGCAATGAATATTAGATGTTAATTACATACAAAATGCAATTATTTTAGTACCCAGACTTAAATGTAATATGCTTTGATATCACTGAAACCTTCCAGGTTGTTGTGTTCTATCAAAATGTAAACAGAACTTTCTGACCTACCTTCTGTCTGTATCATACTAAATTTTAAGTGCTGCTATCATAGCTCATCTTAATTGAGAGTATAAATATCGTCTCTGTTTGTGATTAAATTAGCTGGCTGAGGTAATCTGTGTATATGCAGCTATTGATGGAAATTAGAGTACTCCTACTCCAGAAAGGTGGCTTTTTTTCATTCTTAGCACATAGAGAAGTGTTCTTTTCTGCTCATTGCTACACTCAAATTCTTGTTTACAGGCACAGTAGAAACATCTTCTTCATATGTAGTTAAGTATTTATTGTTATCATGGCTGAAAATTTAACAGTCTAATTCAAGAAATTCTACGTGTAGTCTTAACAGAAAAACAAAGTAATACCAATGACACAGGTAAACTTTTTTCACGTACAATTCCTAGTTCCTACCCCATTTCGTGTGTTAGCCTCATGTCTCTACCAATGCTCTGGCTGCTGAGCTTGATGGTTTCATGCTGATGCTATTGGTGGGGAATTACAGTGAACTGTCATCATCTTGAGTATTTTGCCATGAGGAATATAAGTTTGTGTAGATAGTTTCTTCTTGCTTGTTCTAGGATTGATCAGGAGTGATTTTTATACATTTTCTAACATGCTTTTATGCCTCTCATGTGTCTTCATTGGTCTGCAGGTCTCCATTACACCTACATTTACTATATATGGTGATTTTCCTTGTGTTAGACACTGTTTTTTGTTGCCCCCTAAAATGAGTTCTGTCCAGCTCCAGGTCTACATGTCTTTAACTGACTGTGGGTAAGTTTTTTATAGTCAAGGGACCTCCAGTGCCAGCCTGTGCCCTCACCTTCAGCATCCTGTGCTTGTGGCCTTCTTCACTGCATCCTGCCTTCACCACTTAAGGACTTTTGTTGTAACAGGCCTGTTTTTCTGTGCACTATGTTACCATGTTAGAAGTAGATATCCCATTTTCCATAGGACAACTTCTTGTTATTGATTTGTAAATGAAGGAATATAAAGTTGCACTCTACAAAGATAAACAAAATATATCTACAAAGATAAACAAAAGTAAAATGAATTAGCCATAGGCTTGTGGTCAATACAAGAAATTGATGTCACATCTAAACTAAGTAAAACAAAACCAGAGGCAGGTCAAGAAAAGTTCAGACAGAGCAAGCCTGACAAGCCTGAGTCCTGAAGCCTAGTAATTCTGCATGAAGCATATGGTCTCTTAGCAATGGCAATACAGTGTTACAGGGTTACCTGGTTACATAAGCTTTTATTTATTTCTCTTTTTGTAGCATCTTGCCGGAGACAGCAAAGGGAGAGCTGAACATTCATATAATGATATTATAGGGAATTGGGTCATTATTCTGGGCAGAGAATTCTCGGTAATTCAGTTGCTGAGTAACCACAAAGCCTTCAGTTGAAGCTCATCACTGGTACAGTCTGCCTCTAATTGCTCTGCATATTAGTATTACTTCTTTCAGGTGCACTAATATAGCACAGCACCACTCATTTTTTCTAATAGCACATCATCTTCCCCCACTCTGTGAGTCCTAAATATCCTTACTGGAATTAGTAAGAGTGATAATATCAAAAAATAATGACAGGAATGGGTTCACAATAGTGAGAAAACCTGTGTTTTCTCAAGGATTTCTCAGTGTAGCACAGATTGACACCAGCCTCCTGACTGCATTCAGACAGTAAACTGCATGAGATCCCTGTGACATCCATATGATGTGCTTCTTCCTCTGATGAACATGGTGCCCTTGGGGGCAAGTGGACCAGTCTTTCTGTTTGCAAACAGTTCAGAAATCAGCTTGGTTGTAAGAGGCATTAATGTAATTTGATGTTAATTGCATGAAAGTAGGGGAAGGATGGAAAACTTGGGACTATAATTGAGCCACTTTTGACAGAATCTAGAGGTGGTTAGTTCTAACCAGAGAATGTGAGAAATGTACTGCCCAGGCAGCTGAATTCATGTCTGAAGTGGGAACTGGTTTTTGCTGTCGCTTTACCTCATTTAACAGTGAGTGCATCTATTTCAAACTTACTAAAAGGAATTATTTCCAGCTTACTGTAGGCAAATCCTGTCTACTTTAACCTAGTTGTGTTAGGTACTGTTAAGAATATAGTTACATCTTCCCAGAAGTGGCTGCAAAGTGTGTCTGAGCTCTTCTCTTGCTACATTAATACCATCGCTGGTGTCTGAGCCAATAAGGTAACATTAACTTGTATGGGTTTATGACTGCAGGAATTGTGCAGTACTGTAGAGGACAGTGGGAATAAATTTCAATCCTATTTGTTGCATTACAAAGTATATTGGCTTCAATTTGGACTCTGTAAGAAAGAGGTGTTTCTAAATGAGTAAGGACAGGAAAGAGTAAATTCAGGATGTTTTTCTGAATGAAGAAAAAACATATTTGGATCCATAGAAACTCAGAATGTTTTGGGTTGGAAGGGACTTTTAAAGATACGGTTCAACACTCCTGCTGTGCACAGGGACACCTCTCAACCAGATCAGCTTTGTTGAACAGAATCTTCCAAGCCTCCAAGAACAGATGTTTCACAAGGTGTACAGGCACCATTCCCCAGGGTTTCATCCTTCCGGTGAAAATCTTTCCTTGTGTCCGATCTGAATTTCCCACACTGTGGTTTGCAACCACTGTTTTTTGTTACACTGTTTGGCACCACCAAGAACAGTTTGCTTTAGGTTGTTGGAAGTACTCATCTACTTCCCACCTGCGTTGCAGTCAGATTTCCACAAGCTGCCTCCTCTCCCACCTCCACAAACTCTCAGACACAGGTGATTTTGGCAGCTTTTTGATCTCTTCAAGTTCTTCTGCATCACTTCTGACTTGGAGACTCAAATCTCTAGAAAGTCCTCAGCTCACAGAGTCATGGATCATGTCAGAATATTGGATGCGCTACCATGAAATCTAACTCCATTGTTAACATTGGCTCAAATGCAATGACAGTTTGGTGCCTGTGGTGCATCAAGTTCCAGCGGTCTACCTTTCCAGCTTCTGCAACCTCGGTTAACATTCTTCTACTCATCAAGACCTGAAATAAAACTGATGTTTGTTTTTTTCCCCCAATATGGCTTCATCTCTGCATGAACCAAATTCTTTAAAAGGAAAAGTTCATATACTTTTTTGACCTAGTGGATAGGTCAGAGCTCTTCAGTTCCAGTAAATCCATCTCTTATATTTACTTTATACTTTGAATTGTTTTCTGGATGACATGTTTGGCTTGATATTTATGACCTGTAGGACATCTGAAAGGAGTATTCATCTCCTGTAGTTCTAGAGCAGAGAAAAGATATCTTTAAATGTCTCCAGAACTGTTATATAAACTTTTGTGTTGCCATACAGGATTCCAAATTACCTGCAATAAGTCGGGAAATAGGCCTGTCTCTTTTGGAGTATAGCTGGATGAAGAGTCTGGTTTAACGAGCAGCAGTTGTACAAAATCAAAACAAGATGTTCTGGTAATAAAGTATTGGATGGGGAATAGTAAGGAATACATTATAATGCTGCTATACCAATAAATCAACAGTCTGATCTCAGCAAAGAAATTGTGATTCTTACTCAGTCTCAGAAAAGATACTGAAGGCCTATGGAGAGGTCAGAGAGAGGTGACAAGAAGTGATACAGGGAGAAACACTTTAACCCAAAGGCAGTTTAAAATCTGGCTGTGTTTACTTTAGAAAAGCTGCAAATAAAGGTGAACTCGATAGTTGAAGAGTTTCGTAGTTCAGATTGTCTTTTATCTTTTCTTATGATACAGAGAAAAAGGAACTGTTGCACTGGCAGTGCTGACTCCTTAAATCAATGTATTTAGCAGTTCAAGGAGGAACTGAACAAGGCTATTGGAATAAGTAGTAGTAACAAAAATGTATTACAATGAACAAAACTCTTTGTAAGTGAGGATTTGATCCTGCTCCAGTAACTGAAGACTAGAATAAGGCAAAACTATCCCCATTCCTCAGTGTTTGAGATATCTCAGGCCAGATTCAGGACTCCTCTGGTATGGAAGTTGAAGAAATTTTTATAATGACAATGTGCACACAGTTATAATGTTTCAAAAAATCTTCTATTTAGTTAATACCAGAAACTCTCAATATCTAGTGTAATAATTTATCTGCTCATCCCAACCCTCCTGTTGCATCTGCTATATCTGTTATGAGGTAGAACAACACATTTGAGGAAATTATTCTTGTTTTCTCTGTTTTTTGTAATATAGACTTTCAAAATTATTTCCAGATCTGGATTTTTAAACAAGATTTTTAAAGCTTCATTTAAAAAAAATTCTGTTGCATTATAATCTTTTTGTTTTGGTGATTTGCCTAGAATATGTTCATATCTTTCTCCTAAGTGATTACGTTTCTAGGATCCAACAATATATATGAGTAATTTAAATTATTACGCTTCTCGCCTCCTTAAATCTGGTAGTTCTGTACTACAGCTTGTTTCTACAGCTTGTTTCTTCTTCTACTAATTAGAAACTGCAAATCAAAGCCTAATTAAGCACTTCAGCTATGAAAACTCTGCAATACCAAACAGTAGGTGGATTAATTTTTTTAATATTTGACAGAGCTTGTGGAATGAAAAATAGAACAGTGAAAGTATGTTCAAGGAATTGTGAAAATAAGGTTCAGATTGTACAAACTGGAAATCTTTGTTATGCTATTTAGGCAGTGCTGATCTGGTTTTTTGCTACCTTCTCCACAGCCTCTTTTTTAGACATACAGACTTTCACAGTTGACTATGTAACTTAAGAGCCAGATAGTGCTTTTACTTTGCTCCAGCTACCAGCCCTGTTAGTGTGTAACACACAGAAGTTTTACCAGTGTAGTTTCATATTGGTTAAAAAGGATTTTAGTTAGTCCATCCATGAGATGCACTCAGTGCAGTCTTGATGTATGTTGATTTAACCTGACATGAAAATTACCTTGAAAATGCCAATGAAGTGTGAATTAAATTAGAGAAGGCAAAGTTATCACATTTCTGGTCTTGTGGAGTTGAAATCACACTTTTAATGAAACTGAGATAGGTTTAGAGAGGAAGCCTTTAACTTCAGATGTAGTATGTACCATCATGCAATCTGTCACAATGAGCTAATGTGTTGAACACAGTGGCTCCAAGAAGAATTTGTAGAAATTTCACTATCAGCTTATGAAAACATGACATATAGGCATTGAGATTTTCTTTGAGGCCTAATTACTAAACCATTTTCAGTCAAATGTTTATAAACAGATAATTTCTCAGATAATAGGGAATAACCAGGAAAAAAAATGGTTCCTGATACTGAAACATCTTTCTGAATTTGAAGAAATTGCTGAAGTTGTTTCCATCTTCCAATTTTCTGGCCTACTCTAAAGCACACAATCTGCAAGATTCAAAACTGCTAAGAGTAGCTGAATGCTACACAGCCTTTCCACAAATATGCAAAATGTTTACTTGTTTCATGAGTTTTTTACTAGTGGATCCCATGGAACAGCTAGTTTCCCAGCTTTGGCACATCGATTTATCATGTTGTCAGCAAATTCAATACAGACTGCTCCAATTACAAATATGACATTCTCCAATTAGCTCCGTATGAAATGCCTTCCAATTGATAAATAACCCTACAAAAAGCAAGCAAGAAGTTATTACTTTGTGAATCAAAGAGAAAAGTACAAACTTAAAAAAATTGTATCCTTTCTGGTGTATGGAAAAATTTTGACCATTGACATTTGAGCTGTGCATTTCTCCTTCCCCTGTGCATCCAAAATAATGTTGAGCTGAGCATTTGGATACTCTTCTAAATGGGACACATAGACTTAAGCTCTTCAAATTGAGTCTTCCAGTACCTAATGGACAGTTATAGACAAGATAAAATTAGACTCATCTCAGAGGTCCATGAAAGGACAAGGAACACTGCTACAAAACCGTACTTAAAGAAAGAAAAGTCTGCTCACTGTGGACGATCAAGCAGTGTAATAGGCTGTGGAACCTCCAGCCCTGGACATCTTTAAAACTTGTCTCGGCAAAGCTCTGAGTGACTATGAAGTTAGATCAAGTTTCTCAGAAATTATATTAGGTTACTTTGAACAGGAGGTAGCACAACACAATCTCCAGAGCTCCTTTATAATTTAAAATTTTTTATGATTCTGGGGGTTTTCTGCATGTAGAATCCTGCATTCTTTTCTACACAGTACTGAAACATTAGTTGATGGGATACAAGGTGGCTTCAATTATCCTCCTGTGAAACAGAGGAGGTGGGGGTTCGAACCTTTTCTGTGTGGGGCTTTGAAGAAGGAGGTTTACATCTATCCTCTCCCAGCCATATACAAAGAAAAGCATGAATCTTTCTTTAAAGGGATCTTTTGAATAAGTTCTTTTATTTCAGAAAAGAATTTTATGCTGTGGATCCCAGGCAGATAAGAATGCTTATGTTCCTCTTTCACATTTCCTACATAGAATTTTTTTGGCATCTTACTTTCTGCTTAGACAGAAAATTTCTCTGGGTATCTACAGTGAGCTAATGGCTCTACTTGGCAGTGGATTCAGACTAAAGTTCAGACATGAGACTCTGCATGGTGGAAGAAATAATTATTAGCTCTAGATTCAAGCCATTTTAGAGTGTAGCACTGGTAGAAAGAGGGTCAAAAGTACACAGCAGAACATTTCTCTGTATTTTATTTTTCAGATAGTCTGTGTCTTTGTTTTTAGTATATTTTTCTGGCATGGTTTAGGGCTAGTTTCATATTTTAGAATTCACGATCCAGAGTCCTACTCACATGTAAACCCTCTGCAAGTGACTTTTGATACAATTAAATTCTACTGTTTGCTTGTTTTGGTTACTTTAGATCCAAATAAAGACTGATCGTATTTTCCCTGCATCAATGAGTGGATTAGCTGTTTGATCTACTAATTAAAAGATAGTGGTTTCTGAAAACACTTTGTTAAGACTGAATTTAATAAATTATTTTTTTGACTCGAATCTATTCCAAACTTAGTTTGTGGCTTAAGCTTTAGCATCACAAGCAAAATATGCCTGTTACCTACCTCAATCATGAATATATTTTATAAGTGTGAAATGATCTTTTCCCCTTTGGTTTGCTGATGTGAGAGGGTAGGATAGGAAATTCTCACAGCTGGCAGACAAAGAATTACTGTAGTTGCAAAGTGGTTGGGAACACGAATGTTGATTATTTCAATGAAAGAATTTAATTAGGCCTCCTAAGGAACAGGATATTACTGACATCACTGATTGCCAAAATGAGCAAAGTAATACAGCACTTACCATTGCAATATCACTCTCTTAATGATGCCATTATTAGAGTTTGGCTGGCATCCTGAAATGTGTACTATAGCTTGGCAATAGTATAATGATTTGGAAATCGCAGATGTAAGGCAACGATGTGAAAGCCAAAGGTTTACTGAAAAGAAGTCCAGATGAAGCATTTTTAGTGCCTCTCAATGTCAAGGATTTGTAATGGACTGACTCTTTCTCATTACTGCAACATATAGGATAATTTAAAAAGGAAATTAAAAAATCACTGTTTTCTTAGTCTCACTTTCCCAAAGGCAAGATTTCATTCCTTTTTAGTTTTACCTCTTCCTTTATTAGGAGAGTTCTTCCACCCTAAAATACCCCTATAGACAAAATTTAACAGGTTCTCTGAGAGGTTTCTCTTTTAGTTCATGCACTGATATTCCATTAAGTCAAAGAAACAAGGGACTCCACAGGATCCTGTTATAGATCTCCTTGTGGATATAGAGTTTTCAAATGTGGTGGATTCACTGACCTAGATCAGTTCCTGTGCTGCTCTAAATTACAGTGCTCATGTGATATTCTTAGAAAAGCCAGATTAGGGAAGACTCCTTTCTCACTCTAATACACACCATTCTTCTCCAACACACTGAACAGACAGACCAGTAGTGGAGAGATATAGCTGATAGAGCCATAAAATCTGGCACTATTTGTACCTGTGACAGATAATTTTCAGTTTCTCCCTATAGTCCAATTGCATTCCTTCTATAGCATTTTAAAACTGCAGTAAAATCTGGCTCATATAATGTGAACTAAGTAGTGTTAGCTTTTAAATTCTGTCTGAATTTGGATAGACAAATGCAATCCTAAGCACTTTTATTTTCAAATTGTATAAAAATACTTATGGGGAGGATACTGAATTAAAAAGGACTGAATTAAAAAGGAGATATTTAGATGAATGGCATACAATGGAAGAATGAGGAGGGGATATCCAGTCTATATTTGGAGCTTAAAAATTCTCTCCTCATACTCTTTTTCTGTCTCTTTTGTAGTAGAGATGTGGTTTGGTATGCTGGTATTTGAAACAACTGCCTTTAACAGAACCATTTATAGGGCAGATTGAATTTGGGATATTGTTTTAAGAAAAAAAATACTTGAATTGGAATTACATTTGATATTCACGTGCAGCTAATATTAGTTCTAGTAACTAGGAAATGAGACATGTTTTGAAAAACTTCTTGTGGTATAAATATCCCAAAATACTTTGGATTGCATTTTACATTGAATAGATCCCAGTGATTCTCAAAATTTAATTTCCTTCTAATAATAAATTGTGGTGAATTCTGCCCCAGCCCCTCATTGCTGAACATACAGTAAGAGCAGCTAACAAAGCTCTTTCAGCTCTATGTGCAGCTTCTTTCAACTGCACATCCCTTCACACATTTTCAGATACTGAGATTACTTTGATTCCATTCTTTGCTCTGTTTGAGCCTGCAGCCTCTATTTTAGAAATGGAGCAGAGCTGTTCCCTTCATTCATTTGTCTTATGTAGTGTTTCCATTTGTGGCCAGTCAACAAGGCCTTTGCTCCTCCTTTACCCCATTCTGAGTCTGAAATGAGTCGTCTACCATATAAGTTAGATTAATCTCTTCACAGTATTATGGTGTACCTATAGCAAATTCCTTGCAAAACAGTGAAATATTCAAAGCTTACTTTCTGACTATTTATAAACCACTTGCAAACAATTATCCATCTGTTAGCACTGTACAGTCACAGAAAAATTTGTCTGATAATAAGTAATTTCCTAAACTTCATGTAAATAAACTATTTTTGCTGTCAAAACCAGGTACAATGTTCATGCTGAGATGGATATACATATAAATGGCAGAATTTGGGCCATGGTCTCTTTAACCTCTGAACATGCCTAAAATAATGACTAGAAATCTTCGTGACTCCAGTTCTTTTTCCATTGGAAGAAGTGGATAGGAATCATACATTTTCTTAGATCTGAGAGCTGCTGATATGTCCCAGGGGAAAAGCAGATGTCTGTAAGAGTGTCAGCAGCCAGATTGTTTGCTGCACTGCATTGACAATGGCTGTTTGGGTGTTTGTATCCCCTCAGGTGGGGTTTATGTAGATGTCCCTTTGTCTGGCAGCTGATTGAGAGGTCCAATCAATAGTTCTGCTCTCACCTATCAAATAAATGTAATCCTGGAAACTATTTTGATAAGGAACAGGCTCTGAAAACCTCAAAGTCTTGTTTAGCTGTTGGGTGACACTGTTTTGCCAAAAACAAGTCCAGTCATCTTCAGGGAGGACAAACCCTGAGGGTTTTACTAAGACATAATTGAGTTACTATTTGAATTATAGTAGCGACATCTGAAAATACGAAAAGGAAGTGAAAACGTGTCTTGAGCCTACTAGTGTAAATAGAGTCTCTAGTAATGCTTTGGATCTTTTTTTCCCCTTGAGAAAAACATATGGCCTTGAATAATGATGTACCTATTGTTTTAATTTTTTAACCAGCAAAATACCTTGAGTGATCAGTACAGTTAATAGTTAAATGCTTCCTTGTAACAAAACCCCTTGCCACAAAAGGGTTGGCTTTTTGTGACTGCAATTATTGCTGCTTATACCCTGAACTGTATTTTTGGTGTTGCTATCTAGGAAAACCATGGTAGTATCCACCTACTTCACAAGGGTGCAAAAGCTGTGTAGCTGTGCTACTAAGAATAATTTTCAGTCCTCTGATCTTTAATGATTATATCAAATACCTTTGTTGCCTCCTCAGGGCAAATTTTCCTAATTATTTATGGCACTAAACAGGCTGAAAGGCCAAAAGCTTCGTGCTGCCATTGTGAGCATCTCTTCCTGCCATGCATAAGTCCTGAACAGGTCTTCAGGTGATTGATTTTGAGCTCTTGTTGTCTGGGTACTGAGGTCCAAATCTGCTTCTGGATGGTTCTCTACTGAAGAGAAATGTGCAGTAACTCTTATGTTATTGGTGTGAATGATTGTAAGGTAAATTTTTTCCCAAATGAATAAAGATATTTATGTTCTAGCTGTAGCAAGATGGTTTTTTTGGAGGTTGAGTGGTTTTTCTTCAGATATGACAAAGCTTAAAATAAATAAATCTTTATCACACTTTCTTTTCTCAGAATAATATCTCAATGACTGAATGGGGAAAAGGAAATATGATGTGACTATCATTTGATGTATCAAAGAGCTGCTGGTTTAAAGCAGTGTCTCTGGGGAAATCTTGTTATATGGCAAGTATATGACTAGATTTTTATTCAATGAGATTTTGAAACCAGAATGAATGAGCAGTATTACATTCACTTGAAGGAATGTACAAGTCCATACCATTTGTGGCTCTGTCTTCTGAGGATATACAACATGGTAATGTCACAAATGCCTCTCCTGGAGGCAGCATATCCACTAACACTTGATCAGAAGTTATCAAATATAAATAACCGATTAGAACCTTTTTGTCTGTAAAGAAAATGATATATTTAACTTTTATTATTATGGAATAAATTCTTCTAAACACTTCTGCTGTTTGCACTATCTAATAGTACAAACATACCTAAATAAGTAATCAGATATACCCCTTATTAGTCTTTCGCTAATGGTAAATTATATTCAGTAATATCAACAACTTGATTTTTCTTTTGCCTTAATTTATATAATAGGCCTAGAATTACCTTTTAAGAATGTCTTTAAAAATTTATATTCTCTAGTAAAAGTATCTGAGAAAGATTTCAGATGTGTAGGCTTGAACAAAGGTTAAAATTTGAAATTTTTTAATATTTACACTTTCCTTGTCTCAATAGAATACACATTTTATAAGTTAGATTAATAACTCTGAGGATAATCTGTATACTCCTTGCAATGAAAATTAATTTATAGAACTGGGAGAAGATTGAAAATATTCTGTCAAGACCTAATAAATATCTTTATTTACATCAGCAGTGTGAAGCTTTTCCTTCCTAACATCCAATTATGTTATTTCAAAAAGGTCAAGGGGCCAGAAATCAATATTCAAACTGTTTTTCCAGGTTCAATTAGATTAAGTAAGTTTTTGATGAATTTTCTCCCCCAGGCTGCCTTAATACCTGTCACTGTGAAAAGCCGTGCCCTCGCAGGACCATGATCCCCAGGGGAAGCTGTTGAGGTCCTGCAGGCAGAAAGCACAGATGTTCAAGGAATTAGTCAATAGAACATCCCGAGAAACTGTCCTCAGGGATAAGGGAGCACACCAGAGCTTGTACACCTTTAAGGGTGCTTTCCACAGAGTAAAAGAGCTCTTGATCCCCAGGAATAAGAAATCAGGAATGGAGGGCAAGACACTGACATGGTTCCTACAAGACATGCTGGTCA
The DNA here is from genome assembly GCA_013399195.1 of Dicrurus megarhynchus. Lineage (NCBI taxonomy): Eukaryota > Metazoa > Chordata > Aves > Passeriformes > Dicruridae > Dicrurus > Dicrurus megarhynchus. Next base: position 905,042 of record VXAD01005369.1, read on the forward strand.
AACTAAAGGGCAAGAAAGAAATGCACAGGCAGTGGAATCAGGGACAGGTATCCTGTGAAGAGTATAGGGACACTGCCTGGCTATGTCAAAGGGGTCAGGAAGGCCAAGGCACAGATGGAGCTGAACTTGGCAAGGGGTACAAAGAATAATAGCAAGGTCTTTAACAGGTAGGTCAGCCCAGAAGACCAACCCCATCCTGGGCCCTATGAAAAGCAGCATGGCCAGCAGGTCGAAGGAGGTGATTCTTCCCCTCTACTTAGCTTTAATGAGACTTCACTGGGAGTAGTGTTCCAGCTCTGGGGTCTGCAGCACAGGAAAGGCATGGACCTGTTGGAGAGAGTCACAGTAATTATCAGAGGGCTGGAACATGTCTCCTGTGAAGAAAGGTTGAGAGAGTTGGGGTTGTTCAGCCTGGGGAACAGAAGTACTGGGGTGACCTCATTGCAGCCTTTCAGTAGTTAAATGAGTCCTGTAAGAAAGATTTGAACAAACTTTTTAGTACAGCCTGCTGTGATAGGACGAGGGGTAATGGTTTAAAGCTAATGAGGGCAGATGTAGACTGGATATAAGGCAGACTTTTTTTATGCTGAGGGTGATGAGACACTGGAACAGGTTGTCCAAAAGTGTGGTAGATGCTTCATGCCTGGAAACCTTCAAGGTCACGTTGGACTGGGCTCTGAGCAACCTGATGAGATGACCCTTCTCACTGATGGGGGGTGAGGCTAGGTGACCTTAATAGGTCCCTTCCATCTCCAAGTATTATATTCTATAATTTTATGTTGAGGTTTTTTTCCCAGTACCTGAATTATTACTCAGAAGTTGGTGTAACTGGAAATGAATAAATTAAGCAAAAAATCCCCCAGTTAAGACTCTTTTGTCAATGACAGGTGTTCAGACTAAGTACATACACCAGGTGTCCTATAGTCTGAAAGATTTACCTAAATCTGATTCAATAATCAAATGGCATTTGTGGCTTCTTGCTGATGATAATTGTGTACCAGACACAATTCCATCTGCAAAAATCAGCAGATGGCATATTTTATCAATGCAAACAATTTTTTGGGGGGGAGAGATTTCAGTCTGAGCCACAGTACTGCTGTGTTGATTTTATGCTTTTTGTAAAGGAAATATGAAGCAAATAAGCAACATAAAGCAACTTAAAAATTAGAAACTGACACAGCTGTAATTTGTAACTATTGCGTGGTGCAGCTGGCCGGTTCAGAGCTTCCTCCAAAATCTGCTCAGCTGCAGCAGCTTGTTAGTACCTTTTCTAGCCTGCTGTGCCCGTTCCCGTGCTGCCCTCACCGGCAGCTCTTTGGCAAATGCAGCCACAGTCCCAGGGGGTCCCTCGGGGCACCCCCTCGACCTCCCGGAGCAGAGAAAAAAGAGGCGAGACGGGAGAGCCAAGCACGTGGGGTCTGGTGGTTGTTTATTGTCTCTGTCCCATGTGCTCTCTCTCTGGGGCTCTGCTCCGTGGTTTTTCCCTGGTCAGGGGAGGGGCGGAGCCACGGCAGCCAACAACCAACCAGAAAGGGAGTTCCCAGCCCGGGACTGCCCCGGGACAGCCGGTTTGGAGTCCCGCTGCCCTCCTGGTGTCTGTGGTGCCGCCGGGGGCAGGCTGCGTCCTGGCTGAGGCTGGGCGAATCCCGCCCAGCCAGGACAATACAATATGTAACCTAAGCAAATTGTCTTTCCGTGAAACCATCTGGTCAGAATTAAACCAGACAACTACCAAAAATGTGATAGGTCAATAGCAAGCAAAACAGGCATCCCCATGGATGAATGTAAGTGGCATGGAGTATAATCACTCTACACAGTGGATAAGCTTGTCTTTATTGGTAAGCATGTATTGTCTTTTCTCCTATGAGAAAATTTATACCTGATCAAACCAGTGGTGATATGTGTGTGTTTACATGCATTCTCACCCGCCATCCTAATCTATATTTTCCAATAAACTAATTTTTGTTTCCCAAATTTTAGATCATGAAATTGGAAGATATGAAATCTTCTTGAAAAATATTGTTTTGTCCTCATGCATGATGATCTGGGACAAAGACAGTTCTTTGAAAAGGAGAAGTGATAAAAAGTATTTAAGTTATTTAAGTCATTCTACCAAAGAACAGTTAATGAGTTAATGTTATGAATATCCATCTTGACAAACAAAATTGTAAACTTTCCTAATGAAGACAGTTTCTGGCTCCCTGGAAAATGATGCAGTAGAGATACTATTTTTGACTTTTCTTTCTATCTTTTCCCTGTTCCTTAAGACTACGACAGCATTTTAGGAATGTAAAAGACCCAGAGTTTATGATTTACAGAGCAGAAACCAGCAACCTCTTCCTGTCTATACCCCTGCTTCTACTTTTGATATGTTTTTTCATGCTGTGGAAACTCATGCAGAATTCTTATGCCAGTTCAGTAGAATTGGATAACTAAGAATAAGTTTTTCATTAAATATCCATCATAATCCATTAAGAATTGAATAGTGAATGTTATCTGTCTTTGTGTACCCATTGGATATGTCGGCATGGAATTCAGAGTACAAACAGTTATGTCTGTATGCAAAGCATATATAAGGGACTTTTCCATGTTTCACTTCAGCTTGGAGTCAAGCTCCAATTTAATCACACAGAACCTTGCTTAAAGATAAATGGTCACCAGTGGTAGATGGGTGCAAGAGACCACTGAGGTTATAGTACTTAACATAACCATGATCTCTGAAAAGAATGATCAGAAATACAAAAGAAATGTACTTGTGTGCGATTGCAAATATAATTACATATTAGAAGATGAATAGCAACTGAGAACAGGACCATGGTTCATAAAGTCCTTTCATAAAAAATGGAAAAGACTACAAATCTGGCTCTAAGGCAGCTCCATTGTCAGTAAGAGGAATGTTTATCCTGAGGTCTCTGACAATGTACTGAATTAAAAATGGTGTGGAAATCTTTAGTTAGCCTGCATAGTGAATCATTCTTCATAATAGTTTGCACGCTGGTGCTTCATTTGTAAGAATAGATGGTGGGGCTTTTTTTTTCTTTCCTCCATGTTAAGTTACTACTCTCATCTTACCCAGTACTTCTGAATGATAAATTTTATACTCCCTTGAAATCAAGTCCTGAAAGTTGTCAGCAGGAACACGAGAGCTTGTATAATGCTGGAGTTATTTGGAGATTCAGAGCCAAGGTCTCTGGGGTAGTTGTGCATGACATTTCAGATCTGAGATCTGTCTGCATCCGTAAGATCTCAGTGCATCTGAGATCTGTCAGAATTCTTATTTCAGTGGCTCTGTTGAAATTTAATGTCAAAAATCCCTCATCGAATATTAGGATTATGTGTGATTCCTGATTAAAGTTAGTAGCAATGTGGGATCAGATTGTTAAAAACAGTCACAAGGTGTTATCATAACTCTTGATCAACCATAAGAGAGTTTTAGTAATCTAAGATAATTCAAAATACTTAGAGAGAAAAAGGAGGTCTATATTTGAAAATAAATTATGAAAATTTAATAAATTATTTTACTGGTTCATTCTTGAGGAATAAGCGACATTTTATGTAAGATTGTACATAGTTTTGTCTCCCTGGTTTCCTTGGACATTCACAGTCAGTTTTTGGCATGTATCACTTAAAAACCTAATGGAAGTTGTAGGATATGTGAACTTAAATGTGAAATACAGTGTTACTTAACTGAATATTTTGTTAGAAATGAGGGTTGAAATGCACTTTTTGTAAAAGTTTATTCAGAAGTTATATGTAAGACCCCTCTTTGCTAGGATACGATCCAGCATCTGCCATAGGGGATGTCCTCTGGGAAATAAACTCTGCCCTGGAAGACTGTGGGTCTAGGGGGAGCTGGGCTTGCCTGCACTGGAAGTCCCTGCCCTGTCTCTTCCATTGCCAATGAGAACAGTTTTCAGGTGCATTCTGTCATGGGATGATTTCATCCATGTCCAACATTGAGAAAAAAGATACTCACACAGACTCTGAATCCAGAGTCCCCATACAGGTCCAAATTTCTGGACTTTGTAACATGTTGCAACAGAAAGGGCAGAGAGTGGGGGAGCAGGTTGACTGAAATAATTTATCTCTGAAAGGTTTTAGCACTAGAAATCTGTATGATATGAAATTCCTTGTTTGTGCTTTTCTCTTGGAGCCAAATATGCAGATGGGTTTTGCATGGAGGATGGGAACAGTATTTGTTTCAAGGCATTTCAGCTACTGAAAGAATGTGGAATTTAAAAGACCGGAATTAAGTACACAGGCTGATGTTTCCCAAGTAGTGCTTGGTGGTTCCCTGAGGCTGACAGAGCAAGGGTCTCCTTGGATGGTTCCTGCATGTAACAACTCATGCTAACTTCTCTGAGGCTGCTCTGTTCCCATTCACTGTCCCTTTTGGGCTTCCATGGCAAAGTATAAAATGAAACTGGGATAAAAGCTGCAACTCTTTCTTATTAGTTTTATAAGCTAGAAAGATGAAAGCAAAATGGTTCCTATTCAGAATGATGAACTGAACACCTTATTAATCTATGAACCCAAACCTTTTCGGGCTTTTTACCTTCTCATTGCTCATGCTTCCATTTGTTCTGTTTATTTAATATCATCTTAATTTATTTAACACTTCAACCTCTTGGTTTCAGGGACTGAATTTGTCTACAGTTTGGAAAGGTTCCAGCAAATAATGACAGTGGGAACTATCAAGTGCTACTGCAATGCAAGAAATGATTGATCAGGCTAAGAGCAGATTACTGGCTTACTCCTGGTCAAGTAAGTTTTTCATGACCCCTTATATTAAGCTGCAATGGTGTGTATCATATTTTAGTCAATAAAAAGCATTTTGCCATTCAAGCCCATTGGAAATTATACACAATGCTGCAAGTATTGATCAAAGAGCACTATTCTGCTAATTCCTTTGCTTGTAGCAAACTTAAATATTTCCAGATTATCCATTGGTATTCTGAAGAGATTTTTAGCCCTGAAAAGGATACTCAGCCTTTCTGGTTTGTACTGATTTCACAAGTATTTTTTCCTCCTTTACAAGTTCTTTCACAAGGGGCTTTTTTCTTTTTTTTTCAAACAAACATGCAGGACATAAGGATTACGCTATGTTTGCAGTGACTGTTTTTAATGTTTTATTACATTAGCATGTTGTGAATGTATATATTGATTGGAATGTAGTAATTCAGAATTAAAGGGGAAAATTCCTCAAAAATAAAATCCATCAGTGCCTCAACTCAAAGTGGCTGACTTACAGTAGGACAAAAAGAGGCTAACACTGTACTCTTTTGTGAGAAGACAGACTATGAAGAAGACATTCATTTCAAGTTTATTTACCCAAATATTAATGACATTATATGAAAAATATCTGCACACAAAAAATTGAGTTATTTTCTCCTTATTGCTTGTTTTGTGCTTCCTTATTCTCATCAATAATTCTCTTATAACCTTGTAGCAGAAGATACAAGGAATCCTTTAGGCTTTCTGTCTCCAGTACCTGTTCACTGACCTCATGTAAATGCAATTGTTTATACTTAATCTTTATACTAATGTATTGAGTGAAGTCTTGGTATTGCCAGATGTGAAATGAAATAAGTCCCAGGAAACTTTCTTTCCAGTGGTGAGGTGACAATCGAAAAGAAAATAAAAATGGATTGTGCAATTGAAAACACAGTGTGCTCATGGGAACAGTGCATAGCCAGCTGTAATGTGGTAAGATTAATTTCTGTATATGCAGGGAAGGATTTTACGCAAAAGCATTATGGGATATGTACTCGATATTTAAAGTAACGTGAAGATTTTTCCATTCAATGATGCTTATGTAACCTATCAGGAGCTAGAAGAAAGGTTTAAATACATTTGTTTGCCCTGTTACATTTAAGTATGTTGCCAAATTACGCCTGATTCCATTACGTACATTTTTTTCCTTTAAATATGGTTATGTGTTTAGAGTGATGATGCCTTTTCCTGGTCTTAAAATCAAGAGTCAAGCCTTGTTAGGAGGGAAAAGGGATTTTACCTTGGTATTTATTTTAGGGATCCTTAGGTGCACTACGTCCAGATCGAAGGCACTTCAGTGTACACTGCAAAAACTCTTCTCTTGTACTGTCCCCCCACAGAAGATATGGTATATCATGATAGGTTTTACTAATTAGCATATCTATCATAGATTCCCCGATGAGAGGCTAACACGAGCCCCCCTCCCCAAGGAACCTTCCCCTGGATGGTTCTGTCTTAGTTTACAAAATGTGTTCTGGAGAGGATCTGGGTGTCTGGGGCACGTTGATCCCTAACTACGAGACCTCTAAAATGTTTAGTCTCCCAGCTTAACAAACAAGTCCAAGAATGTAGGCAAAAAGCACTAAGGAATACAGAAGTTGCAAAAAGGTACAAAAAGGGATTTAAAAGAAAAGGCAAAAAATCATCATGGCATCAGTGAAAGGCTGGAAAAGAAAGTAAAACAGAATTCATACATGCTTCATGGATAAATCTCTAGAGATCTTCTTGGTGCTTTAGAAAGAAATTGTATTGTTGACGTACAGGAAAGTTACAGTAAAACAATAAGTGCCTTAAGTTGAAATTTTACATGATTTTGCTGGATTTCCTCTTCCCTTAGTATTTTGTAATTAATGGAATGTGGATTTTAATGTTTTGAGTTCCTGTTGTTGCTGCTTTGGGAAGATTTGGAGCCATGTTGTGTTTAAAGTTCAGGTTTCATCTAAGCACAAACATAAATATCTAACTTTTCAGAGCTTTAAATTGTATGGTTCTAAATATCAACATGGGCATTAGAATATACAGAACAATTTGAAAAAAAAAGCTCCATGGAGAAGACAAAGGGAAATGAGTACAGATTGCATGAGATGGATTTCATCCTGATATAAGGTATTTTCATAAGACATTTTTAATAGTAAGAACAGTCATACACTGGAACAACCTCCCCAGGCGGGTAGTAGAGTTCCCTCACTGGGTATTTTCAATGTGCATTTGGACAGATAATCTGATTTAAGCTCCATTTCTCATGAAAGGTTGGACCAAATTATCTTTTGAGGTTCCTTCTATTCTAGGACATAACCTAATCTTCTAGATGGAAGCTATATGAAAAACTGGTCATTACTGGGGACAGGGCCTGGGAAAATTCTGTGGCTGACAGTCTCCCAGGATGGTAAATAAAGACTCTATTGGTCTCTCTCTTGTTTTATGGCTGAGGAAGTAGTTAATATTTAAGGACAAATACAGCAATGCTCTCTTGTTTTTTCTGTCAGTCTTTCTCCATACATTCAGAAATCTGGTTTTAGTTAGCAGTATTCAGGGTAATATTTTATGGATATCAGTTATCTTAACTTCCTTCAGTTCTTTTATAAGGGGAAAATATCCCTGTTTTTCCCCAAATATCAAGATATTTTCCTCCGAAATATAAAGAAACCAAAGCATGATAAGGTGAGATTATAAGATACCTAGTAGCTTTAATACTTAGCATCCCAATCAGATGAATTATCTGGTCTTCAACAGACTCCTGTAAAATCAATGGGAAACTGAAACCCCTAGATTTTTCCCGCTAAACTGCAAAGACAGTTGCAATGTAGCCAGTGTGTGAATGTCTCAGAATGTTTGTCTAAAGCCAGACAGAAACAGAACTCAGATCTCCAGGTTTATAAACCTGGGCCTTAATTCTGAGACCAGAATAAATATTTGTAATCCTCTCCATCTCTACTGACTGGCTCTCAAAATAAGGGTATAAATTCTTGTATGTGAGAACAAAGTTTAGCTTAACTGATTGGATCCTGTGTTTTTCAGACAATTACTGTTTAAAATATATTGCACTGATTTTTCTTGTGGTGTTTTTATTTGTGGCAGATTGCTATATCTGTTTATATGATTTATTGTCTTCTATGAAATTTTTGAGCTGATTTTTCATCATCTATATGTAAATAAATTGCACTGCCAAAGTTGGGAATTGACCACCCAAGGTTTACCTAGAACTCATGACCAGATGTATCCTCAGGTGAGTTGATTGAATTATGGAGATTAATGATGCCACACTCTCCAGGCAGGATAAGAAGTTCACATTTTAGGATGTACAATGCCTCGTATCCTTCATAAAGTCTTGTGGATGTTCATCAGCCAAGAAGGGCATCAGTGAGCAAAAAGAGTTGTCTCTTGTCTGTAGATAATGATGCATTTTGCTATGGGAATGATCAACAAAGGATTTGAATCTTGAAATATTTCCTCCATTTTTCTTAATGTTTCATACTGTGGCATGAGGAAGTGCCTCGTTTGTACCCTGTAGGCCTGGCAGAGGTGGTTTTTGTCAATGGTGAGTGATTGCAATGCTTACCAGGTCATTAATGGTACCATTTTTATTAGAGTGGTGAGTTACAGAGAGTGAGCTGCAGATTGGGATACTTCACTGGGAGGTACTAACTTAGATGAAGAAAAGAGCATTTACCTAAGTACAAAGCTTTGAGGAAAAGTGAATTGCATAATCGGATACTCTTTAAAGCAAACTTTCTACTCCATATTACGGCAGTGATTTCAGATGATGATCTAATTTAGGTGTTCTTCAGAATTTGCTGTGTTTTATAGCAGTCATGAGCAAGGGAGATCTGAATGAAATGCTATGATGGGCTCAATGATAAGGGACAAACCCTTATGAGTGGCTTAGTTTCCCTGAAGTTTCTGTCATATATTGGGAAAATATATGTGATGCTAGAGAGCACACAGATGGAAACTGATGGAAGAGAGAGGGTAAGCCTGCATGGGTGGAAGGAAGCACTTGGCATTATAACTGGTCCTGCCACTTCACCACCACTAAGAGACAGAACATAAGAAAAAGTGCTATGGAGCTAAGCCTAAGTGTTACATCTTGATTCTTTGCTGCCAAGAGCACTTGAGCCTACATGCACAGCTATACATTAGGCTCTTGTTGTGATTCATGATTTTTACGCCTCTGTGCATCTATACACTGACTCTATCTATACTGGACAACAATAGCTGCTGCACTTTTCAGGACAGCCTACTACAGAGCTTGCATGATCTGACTTTAAATACAGTTAATTCAGTGTTCCTTTAAAAAGCAATGACAACAAATAAAACTCCAGACCTTTCTTTGGATTTCAATGAGCTCTATGCACCTTGAAAAAAATCTTCCATCCAGTTGCATGGGCCAAATTTACTTTCCTTGATTAGATTTTTAAGACACCAAGGTCTTACCCTGAGAATCTTTGTTGCTCATTCCCTGCCCCTTCTACACCCTGGAACTACTAGACACAGTGAGGGTGCAGATAGCTGTGGCACAGACAAAAGATGCACAGCACAGACTGGTTAGAATATATGCATCAGAATATTTCCCACTGTGAATGTGTAACTAGCTTTTAGCATGGAGAATGGCGCTGAGCAGAATTTATGTACAGTCTAATTCATCTCTCATACCCTTGTTAAGCTTCATTCTTCTAAACCTGTGTGAATGCTCCTGGTTCCCCTCTGCTTCCTTCAGGTGTAGATTCTCTGTTTAACATTTGTTAAGATGAGTATCTGTGGCTGAGAAGCATATGGAATTTGATGTGGAGTAGGAAAGAAGCATTCTGTATGTGCTTTAATGTTTATGAAAAATATACATATTTTTGGAGGGACTAAATTCTGAAGGCATCAAGTGCCAGATTGACTTGCTGTTACTGCATATTCTTGCTCTGTGGATTCTTGTGATCAGCTCTGGAACACTCTTATGAGCACAAATAAATAAGAATAAAGCTGCTTAGTTTGTTAACTGGAGAAGAGCAAATGGTACTCTCATACTATTTCAGCCAAATAGTTCCCCTTACACTCTGCCATGATTCTTGTGTTTTGATGCAATTATTTTACACTGGGGAGTCAGCTTTAGGGAAGAAGCCATTCTCTTTCCACTATACTTCTACACGCACACAAGATTTTATCACAAAACTTTATGACTACAAGGTCAGAGGAGCTGTCAGGGAACTGGTTTTTGATTTGGTATTAGTCTCACATTCCTCTTTCATATAGACTTCAGCCCTCATTAGGCTCTTCTTTTTTTTCCCAATTGAAGTTGTTTTTATCTCATTTTGCCAACAAATCAATCAATCAGGACCCATCCCCATGAATACAGAATATCCATGGAAGAAAATGTTGATCTCTCCTTATTTGTACTTAGCTGTTTCTTATTATCCAGTTCTCTAACAGATGCTAAACAGAAACTAAGAGGATTAAAAAGACATTTCTCATATTCTGTTTTTCAGTGCTGAAGAATAGAAACTTGTACAGGTATTGGGACTCCTTATTCATTGTGGTCAAAGAGTGCAGTTGCCTTACAATGATTACTTGCCTTGTAGAAATATTTGTATTTCCTGCTGTGTTAATTGCTGTTACTAGTACAGTCTGGAAGACAGGTAGCAGCTACCACAAATTCACTTGTTAGCCAGTCAGACTATTGTAGAGAGTGAAAGGCAGCTAAATCATTTTAATAGGATTTGTATCTGTTCCAGAAAATAAAAGATCTCAGAAACAAAAATAGACCACTTAGAATCCTGCTTGTTTTCCATGCTAACACTGCTGTCTGTTGTGCACAAATGTCTGTACTTGAGCATGAGATCATGGTCAGGGTTGCTAATGGTAGCTGCATGATGATGAAGAAACACGGGACAAAATGAAAAAGATTTGAGGTTCACTTGTTAATGTGGAAAGTGGACTACTGCTTTTATGCAAAAAAAGTCCCAAATCAAACCTCAAAAAAGCTAGGCCCATTCCCTTGTCTTATTTACTAACTTTCCTGGGGACCACACTTTGTTTGGGTGTACTGCATGTGTGGGTTGTTACCTGTAGCTGTTATGGTTAAGCACCTCCCTCCATTCCAATAGTTATGCTTTTCCCTCTCTCCTTCCGATAGCTTGATACCAAAGAATTCCACCATGGGAAAAGCTCAACAGGCACTGCTGTCTCTGATTGTTCAAACTTTGTGGAAGTAGGATAAGATACCTGTCCTCCATGGAGGAAAAGTGTTGGATCATGCACCATGTCAGCCAATTTCAGCTGAAATTCTTGCTTCAACTTCCTCTCTAGCAATTGCCTTAAATCAAATACAAGCTCCCCTGTTTCCTCCCTCAGAAAACCAGTGACCAGATGAGCATGTTGGGCACAGTCTAATATTACAATTATAATGGATATGCAATAACACAAGATGCTTGACTTGAGGTTGGAGTTTTTCAGCAATAAACATTACTTACTTTGTGCAACGAACACAAAATCCTTGGCCTGAGTTTTATGTGGTAACCGTGATTTATTCACCAGCTGTCATACTGTAGGTAGTGCCTATTGCCATTAGAAACCAGCAAATACTGGGTTAGAACACTTACAGAAAATACAAAGCCAGTAAGGAATATCCAGGGGGTTATTACCCTGGCTACCCATGCAAGTGTGTGTCTAAAGTAGAAACACAAAAAAGTATTTATTTGTATGTCTTAAAAGCAAAACACAAGAGGGCAGGTAGTTATCAACCTGGTGTTTCAGGGAACTTGATTTTCAAACTACTTACAGACACTGCAAAACATGAAATGTATGGACTCCAGAGAAATACGGATCTAGCCCAGCCTTTTTTGTTCTCAGTTCCCAAATGTAAGCTAAAAGTAGAAATAAACACCTACAGTACAATTTCCTGGTGTTAATATCTTTGCAAATGCAGCAATCTTGCTGCATTGTGGCAAAATGTGTCATTTTAGAGCAGTTAACAGAAAAAGAGCACAAAATGTTTATAGGAAATAGCTGTTATTTTCAATTAATTTATCTGCAAATGTGCTAATCAAAAGCTGCATGCTTTTCTCATTATACTCTCTCCCTACTTTAGATTCTCTGTCTCTGTGACATAGATTTTATCTTGGTACTTTCCAAGGCAGTATGTACCCACATATCACCACTTCTAGCGATGATTCACTGATCACCTACTGAGACTTTTCTTATTTCTGCGATTCATACTGTAGTGTTGTGACACAATTAGTAGTTGGGTTTGAATCATTCTGAACATTGGCTCTGCTAGTATACAGGATTTAAGTTCTTGGATGTCTGTGCAGTATATTGCTTTGTTTTTTATGGAGAAACAGGAATGGCAAACATTTATTTGCTCAGGTGTAAAACTAGAGTAAGTTCCAAAGTTCCAATAAGTAGAAATACCATTTTTGAAATGTTACATAGCTTAAGACCTTTTTTTCATAGGAGGGGAAAGCTCATAAAATGTCAGTGTTTCCTTATCCAGGAAAAAAGGTCACAATATATATCAGATATGTAAAAATACTTTAAGGATAAAAGATAAAAACATTTTAGGGATGACACAGAAAATAACTAAAATAACTGAAAGAAACAGTTTAAGTGAAAATGGTGAGAAAAAGCACTCACGAAAATACATCAGCAACTGCAATACTGAACTTCAGCTTCTTTATCTAATTTTCATTCACTCACAGCAGACTTTGGAGACAAAGTTAGGTATCTCTAGAAATGGGCACATATCACAGAATTCAGAAAGAGTTGACAACCTCCAAAAGAAGAGATTTTTTTTTCGCTTTAAAGCTGAGAAGGACTATTTAAAGTAGAAAACTTATTTAAAAAATCATGTATTTTGTAAATGGGGCCAGTACTGGCAAATATCCTAGTCTGTATTCTTGATTCCTTGCGCATTCTCAGTCCTCTATTTGCATCCTTTGCCAAACATTGAGAAAAAAGTTGAATCATCGAAACTTGTCATAGAATGTGTTGAGTTGAAAGGGACCAATCAGGATCACTCAGTCCAACTCCTGGCCTGGCACAGGACACCCCAAGAGAAACACCTTGTGCCAGAGAGTGTTGTCCAAAAGCTTCTTGAACTCAGGCAGGCTTGGTGCTGTGACCATTTCCCTGGGGAGCCTGTTCCAGTGCCCGGCCCCCCTCTGAGTGAAGAACTTTTTCCTAATATCCAACCTAAACCTCTTCTGACTCAGCATCAAGCCATTTCCTTGAATCCTGTCGCTGGTCATGAGAGTGAAGAGACCAGTGCCTGCCCCTCCTCTTTCCCTCATGAGGAAGTTGTAACTTCAGTGAGGTCTCCCCTTAGTCTCCTCCAGGCTGAACAGACCAAGTGACCTCAGCCGCTCCTCATAGAAGCCGCTTCCTCCAGAAGCTTCACCATCTTCATTGCCTTCCTTTGGACACTCTCTAACAGCTCAATGTCTTTCTTATATTGTAGCACCCAAAACCGCCCCCAGCACTCGAGGTGAGGCTGCCCCAGTGCAGAGCAGAGCAGGACAATCCCCTCCCTTGCCCAGCTGATGCTGTGCCTGCTGCCCCCCAGGACACGCTTGGCCCTTCTGGCTGCCAGGGCACTGCTGACTCATGTTCAACTTTCTGTTGACAAGGATCCCCAGGTCCCTTTCTGTGGCACTTCTCTCCAGCATCTCATTCCCCAATCTGTCTGTACATCCAGGGTTGCCCCATCCCAGGTGCAGAATCTAGCATTTTTCCCTTGTTAAACTTCCTACAGTTGGTGATTGCCCATCTTTCTAATTTGTTGAGATCTCTCTGCAGGACCTTCCTGCCTTCCAGAAAGTAGACAGCTCCTCCTGATTTAGCATTGTCAGCAAACTATGTGAAATCAGGAACAGAAAAATGTTGTACAAGTTACCTTTGATTTTAAAAATACTAATTATAACAGGACCAACAGATACCAATATGTAAATTAATTCCTTTAACAGTGATTTCAACCAAGTAAAGGAAATATAGTCAGAACTGTACTCGGTGAATTTGCACAACTGCACACATGAAAGATGTAAGTGGCAACAAACATTATTATTAAATTGCTTTGTAATATGATTTTTTAAAATTTCAAACTGAAGTTTCTACAGTTACTAATTTAAGGAAATTAACTAGGCATGACTATTAGAAACAAACAAAACCCATTTTTAAATTGATCTTAAAAGTGAAATAATGATTTTTCTTGTTAAGCTTTGCTGGCTTGTCTCTTGTCAACCTTGTTATTCCTAGAGGCTATTCTCATATTTCATATTGATCTCCAGAAAAGCTGCATATACTTCGGTAACAAAATCTAATGAGACCCAGAGTTCAGAATATAAAATCAGATTACAAGCAAAGATTGCTCTGTGGTGATTTTGTAGCACACTTCCTACTAGAAAATTGAACAAAACCATGGGATCATCTTATATAAACTGAGCAGGAATGATTTGCAACATGTGATAGTCCTGTTGATTTGAAAATATATTTTTTTCAGTATGCTTCCTTGATTTTGAAGTGGGAAGACTCAGAAAAACTAAAGACAGGCCCAGAGAAAGGAGCCGTGCAAGGTGTCACTATGACCAAATCGTCTTTCAGATGCCTGACACAGCAGGCATTGATACCCTTTCTTAGAGTGTATCCTATGTAATTTTCCTGAGTTTGTGTGTTACAATTGTGTAAGTGAGCGTAGATACTGAGACTGCTGAGGGGTTGATGGTATTGTGGTTGTGAAAGCCCATTCATATAAATCTGTAAGTGTTCAGATAGGTCAGAAACCATAGCAATTGCATTATGTGTAGAGAGGCAAACTAGGTAGACACTTAAAAGAAAGCTAATGTTGAAAGCAAGGGAGGACTCAAAAGAAGCAAGAAGAAACCTGTAAAGAAAAGTGTCAGAAAGAAGCCTTAAAGCTGGTAAACAAGACAGTGTGAGAAGTGATCTAATTTGTATCTGAGATTTGCATGGAAGAGTTTTCACAGTTGTGTTAAGTTTCTTCATGATATTTAGGCAGAGAGAAGATTCATGACTCTATATGGAATCACCTGGGGAGCTAGAGATACTTGCAGAAACCACAAAGATAGTATTTTTCTTGCTACTATGTTTAGAGGAAGGCTCCATGCCTGGTTTGCACTGCATACATATGGTTTGGACCGGCGAAGTTATGTGAGTTGATTGCATTCCTTAAGAAGCGAAAAGAAAATCAAACAATAAAGAATATCTTATAAGCTACCTAAACACTTGTCTTAGTAGAGTGCAAGGTAAGAGAAAAGGTAGAAGATTTGTCTTTTGCTTTATTAGGATGCATATATTTCTTTTGCCAGGGAATTAAATTAAGGATGTACTAAATCGTATCTTTAGCCTTAGAAAATGAAATTGAGGGAGTAGGATTCTGAAACCCCACTTATAACCGTATCCAAGAGAAG
This sequence comes from Dicrurus megarhynchus, assembly GCA_013399195.1. NCBI lineage: Eukaryota > Metazoa > Chordata > Aves > Passeriformes > Dicruridae > Dicrurus > Dicrurus megarhynchus. Next base: position 920,224 of record VXAD01005369.1, read on the forward strand.
GGTCTTTGCCTTAGGGCACTCAGAAATGTAAAGTTCATGTTGCCAGAAATGTATAAACTTTTTTGAAAGCTATCCTGAAAAAATGCGAGGACAAAATAGTGCATAGGAGAATATTGTGTGAAAAACTGTATAGAAACTCTGACAATACCTTTTAAAATACTTCAGAGATAAGAGATGCTTATGCTGTTTCAGAAAGAAAAACATTACTTCAGGAACTGTAAGAATATTTTCCCTATCTGCTCAGGGATGAGTCAATCGAGTCAGAGCTGTTTCAGCAACAGCCAGAAGGCCAACTTCTTAGAAAGTGGAGGAAAATCAGATTTCTCACTGCAGTTTAGTGCCAGAATTTTAGCAATAAGCTCCCTTTAGCACATCAAAACCAGCAACATTGGTACTGTTCTGTGGGAATTTCCCTGGCCTTATATGTACCTAAAATATATGAAATATAGTCTTATTTTCAAATGTGTCGGTAAGCAGTAGAACAAATACATGCTTTGTGTTACCAAGATGAAAAACGATAGGGTCCAGTCTGCCTGAAATAAAAACAGGTTAATGAGACTTTCAAGTATTTCTAAATCTAAAGGCTGATAGAGTATTTTATTATTTAAAAACATGTATTTGGTGAAGTACCTGCCTGCTAGAAAGGCGTTGTCAAATAATATATGTGTCTTTCCCCATTCATTGTGCTTTATTTTTCCACAGAAACATTTTCTTTGTACAATTGCAAATCATGCAAGAGAGAAAGGAGAAAAATAAACAATGCTGTCTTCTGAAAGGAGACTAATTTCTACCTTTTTAGAGAGAGAGAGAAAAAATCATTCTTATCTTTCAAAAAACAGCTAAACTAATCCAGAACAAATATTTTGGTGGCTCATGAATGTGGGCAAGTGCAAAGTCCTGCTGGTTTAAAAAAAAAAAAAAACACCTAGGAGTATTTTATTTCAGTCTATGTTTAGGAGCTTCTCTCTGTTCCTCACTCCCCAGCCATGCTTTGTAATGTGACTTGCTTGTTTTCCAAGATATTCACTTCAGCTTAGAATTCGTCAGCTGAAAATAATGGCCGTTTTTTCTCTATACATACATTTTGCTCAACAGAATTATTCTGAACTCCTGGCAGTGAGATCAAAGAGATCTTTCACAATGCATCTCTCTTGCTTAGCATGTAACAAGCTCACAACAACTTCTGACGGTTAACTATGAGGTCTCCCTAACACAAGTACAAACATGGAGAAAAGGGGCCTGACAGTGAGATTTTTTTTTAAAATTATTTTTCTCTCTTCTTAATTTCCACTGTGAAAAGGAGCTGCTTACAAAGTTGACAAAATTTTTTATTTCACCAGAAAAAGGGGATGGTTAAAAAAATAAGTTTGCATTGAGATCTTTCTTTCATCTCCTCTTTGCCCTCTTTTACTTTGCTGGAGCAACACAATATAGTTTCTGTTTTGTTAAATCCAGCCCTGAAGTAATTTGAGTTCTCATACCTGTTTCTTATCTGATCAGATAATGCTTGAAGTATTGTTCACTCCATTAAACTTTTGAGTTACATTTTTTTGCCAGTCCTTTATTTTATTTAAATAAAAACAGCATCACTGGTTTTGTTTAAGAGCTGAAGTTGTAATTTCTATTGCACTCTATGATGTACCTCTGCTATCAGCTATATCAAATCTTATTACAGATCTCATTAAACTAATATAATTAGTAGGGCCTGTGTTATATGTAATCTGAGTGTTCATGCTATGGAAAAGGACGCTATTAAAGACTTTTGAGCTTATGGAGTTGTCAGAAGCTCAAGTAGTATCCTAGTATGTAATTTAGATATTAAATTCTGTGAATTCTGACATTTTATTGTACCGTATCTTGGAAAGCCTTTGCACCTGTATGAAGTGAATGCCAAGTGTTGTCATCATGAGGCTGTTTTTAACAGTGCATTTCTTTGTCTTATTTTGCACTGCAGTATAGCCTAGTACAGCAAAAATCTATGTAACTTTTCAGAGTTTTTCTTCTAAACTACCAGCATTCACAAAGGATAAAATACAGAAACACCTGTGTTTAGCAGCATTTGGTTCCGATAATGATAGTTATTTGCTGACAAGACAGTGTTCATTATCACTTCCTACTTGAAAATAACAGGACAAGTCTGAACTGCATATAAGAGCTCATACAGTAGTTATAAATGCTCAAGGAAGCCCAGAATTCTCTTGATCCACAATTTTTGCCTAGCTCCCAAAATGCTACCCACCAGATCTTTAGTTTGTCTAAACTGGCTCTGTACTGTTGAATTTGTAATTATTTTTATTGGTGGAATTCTGATCCAGGGTATGCAAGCAATTAAAAAAACCCTATTTTAAATAGGTTGAAAATTCCATTGTATGTAATGGCACAAATTATATGCAAAATTATGATCAAGACCTAAAGACTTCAATCTGTATTGATACCTACTCAAAAGCTCTAGGATGAGCGTACTTAGTGAGTGGAAAAAAAATCACAAAGGATAAGTTGCTCAGCAGGTGGAATTCATAGGAGTGCTGAAGTCTAACTGACTTTCTGAATTAAAACAGTCAGCCCTCTGATATCAGCCTGGGAGGGGTCCTTTGGCCCTCTGCTGAGCATGGGTACTGATTTTCTGCTGGATTACCTGGGGACTGCAAGACTGGCTCAAGAATCCTAACAATAATTTGGGAGCTTTCTGGTGATGCTTAAGTTACTCTGCCACTCAGTTCCCTATTTATTTGTTATGGTTAAGAAATTCTTCTCTATCATTAGCTCCTTTTTTTTACTGTTAGTCTTGGGCAAAAGATCTAACCTAATTACTGTTTGCACATGCTGACTCAGAGACTTTGATAAAATAAATTACTATGATGGAATTGGCCTAAAGCTCTTTTTCTTACTAGTACGCCAAATGGTCTTAGCAAAACAGAAGGTACAGCTACCTAAGCTATTTTTGTGATAACCCACTTATCCTATTAGAGATCTAACTCCCCACATACTCTACTGCAATTTGAAGCAGGGCTTCAGTGAAAATCAAAGCATGACCACTGACTTAAATTAATCTACACTGACTTAGATCTGCTAAATACCAGGTATGGTATTGACAACTTTTAGACATATAATGCAAGAAATTCTATGGTTCTGTTATATATATATATAAATACATATATTTATACAATTGATGTAAAGAATTTTGTAACTTATTCATGAACATCCATTATTTCCATCCAATCTTTCTCTTTCTGAAATATCTAAGGAAATGAAAGGCAGCTGGTATTGCAGAATCCTCATGGTACTGTCCAGTTATGACCTCTGTACCTCAAAGCTTTCACAGTAAAGCAAACAAAATGGATATGTTACCTTTAAATCCAACAGAGGCAGGAATACTTTGTTTAAAAGCACTTAACTTGGCAAAAGAGATTAGAAAAGGGAAGCAGCTGCAACTGAAATGTCTGTATTGATTCATCAGGCATATCCTAATAACAGGGAACAAAGTCTGCAGCCCAGCATGACAGCGTTCAGAATTTTGTATTCTTCTTACAGTGACATCTTTGGGAGGCTTGTATTTTAAACTCCCTGAGAGGGTGCACTAAACTTACTTCAAAAATATGGGTAATACTGTAGCAGCTAATGCATTCCAACTATGTCCTGATAACTCCGCAGCTTTTCTTCTGACACATTTGATCTATGTGAATGTTTTCAACAACAATCTATAGAGTCATGCTACATCATGAGTCATGCTACATTATGACTTTATTCTTCATTTTTCCTGTATAGTGGGTGTAGTCTGAAGTGTATTGGCATTCCTAGCAAGGAACCTCAGTCACAAAAAGGAGGGCAGGGGCAAAGGGAGGAAGGATAACTCCTTTTCAAGCTCTGTCTCCCCTGGCAATGTGGATACAAGTAGATCTAAGGCTTTGCAGACTTAGACTTGAGCATGAGCACAGCTGCTAAAGGCAGTACAAATAAGTTGTTGTGAGTCTTTCAGAGTGAGAGTAACAAACAAGTAATATTTGTCTGAAACAATAATAATTTTTCTCTTTTTTGATCTTTTGTAATGGTACATACCTGGCCACAAATGGTGAACATTTTTACCTAATTATTTTTTGTATTATAGTAAATTGCAAGTTTAAAAATTAATGGAAATCATAGCAGAAGATGGCTTCTGATAGGGTAGACTTGTCACCAATATAAGAACTGAAGAAAAGTTAATTGTCATAGGCCAAGACCACCACTGCTTTAGCACTGGATTAAATTTAAAGACACTAGGTCATAATAAAGTGTAGCTATAGGGATTTTCTGTGTTTTAGAGGGAAAAATAAGAAAGCTATTTAAGTTTGGTACAGTTGCAATGCGTAGGGATTTTGATCTCCCCTAAGAAACTTTGGTCTCTCCAAAAGTGTCTATCAAATGCTTAAAACTGTGATGTTATTATTCCAATTTGAATTTACTTCAAATGTCTTCCCTTCATTGTTAGAGTAGGTTGACAGAGGGTGTGAATAGAGAAATGTTGGTTGAGTGTGAAATGAGTTCAAATATTGGCCAGAGGGTGTGCTGCTCGTCTCCTGTTTTATGGATAAACAGTCTCATTGGGTGAGTAATTTAGTTACACTGTGGATCTTTGAGTGATAAGGTTGTTTACCTTCCTCATTCATTTTGACATCTTTAATCCTGCATCACACAACTCCACAGATCACAGATTAGTACCTTAAATCACTGCTGTGTAATACACTTCTTCATTTCCTGGCACCCAAACTAGCTTCATAAACATACTTTGGGGCAAACAAGGAGTGTCTGGATATATGAGGGAGGCAGGAATGTAGCACTTGTGAAAGGTGGCAAAATAAAGCTCTTTGAAGTACTACTTTTTGGAATAAGATTAAGATTCCTGACTGTTTGAAATAATTAGGCAGATCCACTATTTTTCCTAAAGATACTTTCATGGGACCTTAAATAGTGGCAGTTTAATTTATTGAAGTATGGGGTTTTTTTTCTCACAGTTAATGGTAGACTAGGAGCAGGCACAATTAGAAGTAACCTGTATGTACCATTGTATTTCCTTGTCCATGAAAAACTAATCTAGTTTTACTAAAATCAGTGACAGGACTTGAACCCAACATTGGAAGTTCTTTCAGCATTCCATGAGTTATTCCAATTGCCTTTGTTTTACAGAAGAGTTGTTAGTAATGACTTGAAGTGAATAACAAAATATAGAAGAGCCATTACTACTACATACAAAGTTGAACATTGCAACGAGAAGACATATAAAACACTGCTCAGTTTCAGACTGTGTTCCTTTTGATCTCTCTGTTAGTAGAAGATAGTTATGTGTTAGAGTGTTAGGTTTGTATTTTTCTATTTCCTTGAAGATGTTTCAGGATTCTTTAATATCTGTTTTGTAAATGTGCCTGAGAAAATTATATAGAGGATATTATAGCGTTTTGTTCTCTTAGGTTGCACTGCCTTTGAAGTTTTTCAGTCTTTTAAATATTTGCATCTTGTTAACTGCAAAGCAAGTTAGACCAGCAGAGAGATTCTGCTGAGAAAATGAAGTATTTTGTTTGTTTTAACTTCTGAGTAAAACAGTGCTGCAGCCTAATTTTGGTATATGGCTTTTTGAAAGAAAGCAAAAATTTATCAGCCAGTTCTTCCAGAATTCCTGGGTTTTTAAATAGTGTGTCACCCATCTAGTCAGGACAATCCACAGCAGTCTTTAACACAGGTATTCAGCATAGAATATGACTGATTATTTATGATAATTTACAGTAACTGTTGTTAATGTGTGGTAAAGAAGTACATAAAGACTTCCAGTCATAGGCTCTTGGTGAAAAGAATTCACCAATTGCAAAAGGTTACTAAAAGCAAAACCCTGGGTTTTTTTCCAAATTCAGTGTTGTTCATGTTACGATTTGTTTCTAATTGGTGTTAGTCTAAACTTCAAGTCTAGCTTTTATTTTTCATTATCTCTCTATCAGGAAATATCAGCATTCAATAATCTGTAATTTACAGAGGAACACTGTATAGCCTGCATTAAGTGCCATCTTTTGAGAATGAGTTTGGCATAAACTCTGATCTCCACGGGGTCAATCTGTAAATCTAGGCACAGTGGTAAACAGGTGGCATTGTCTATGTTAGGAACAGCTTGTCTTGTCTTATTGTGACAGAAATTTTGTGTCCACAGTGGATACTCTGAGTTGCTTGCATGGTATTATATATAAAGTTTAGAAAGAGGTTAAGGAACACTGCTGGTTCAAATACGTATAGCTGAGTCAGGAATTTATTTCTGTCTGTAGGGTTTTTTTGGGGATGTTTCCCATCCATGTAATATAGACACCTATAGCTCAAACACCTAACTTAACCACAAGTACTAATTTACTCTACTCCTTACAGTCCCCTAATAAAACTAAAGTCCATCATATTTTACATACCTAGATGTTAGAAATCTGATCAAAGTTAATCACAAAGGCTTCCTCTTTTGTTGTAGGAGAAACCCGCAGAGGGGGTCTATCCACCTGAAGATGGTCTACATTGTCATTTGGAATCAGTTGTAGAAGCATCTAAAGACAATTCAATGTTGTTCTGAAGTGGGCTGGGCTCCTTAACTCTTTTTTGTCTAAATAGGTGATCTAGTCAGAGTGTGCTGTCTCTCCCTTTTCTTCCCCCTCTTGGGTGTGCTTTCTGTGAAAACAGAGCACAGTACAGACCCAGGTCTTATCCTGATAAAGGGCTGGGGCACAGACAGGAGGCGCATCCACTCATGTGTGTTAGGCATTGCCAGTCTCCCTTGTCTATAACACTGTGGTTTGGACTAGATGACTGATCTTTAAATCTTTGGAGCTTTGTAAGAAGAATATCTTTCCAAGTAGCAATCTCTTGGCATCTTTTCCTTTGGGCTGTGGTTGGAATCTGGAGTTAGGTTGTACGTTTTTCTCTCTTTGCCTTCCTTTTTGAAGACCTGAGGCCGGCATTCAGATCTCAATATAAACAAAGCTGAATCAGAACTTGTTAGAGTCAACTCCACCTTTGGGCTCCTGAAACTGGGAAGCTTCATCTCTGATTCAGCTATCTGATACCTTCTGTAATCAATTCATCCACTTGCTTATGGTCCTTGTTTCTTTAGATTATGCAATATAAACATTACAACGTTTGTCTCTTGTGTACTTAGCTTTTATATATTTAGGTGTCTGGTGGGTTGATTAAGACTGTTCCAAAAAAACAGTCACTTCTCAATTGGACATTTACCCTTTCAGAAACAGGAGTTACGAAAGTCCTCCCAAGCCATGGCTTATAAATTGGAATTGTAGAAATAATAGATCATACCTTTTCCTGACCTGGTTTTTCTGTTTATTCTGTCAGTCCATTTCTTTCATGTCTCAGATTTGAGTATAATTATTTCAGTTTAAAATTCCATCAGTTCCATCAGTTTTAAAATTTCTTTCATGAAAGGATATACCTTTTCTTTTATCCCCTGTATTCTGAAGAATAACCATTCTACCATTTTCTTCTCCCAATCAATGAGATCTCTTTTTAACTTTCTCCCTCCACAGTTCACAACATTTTTCTGTTTATTTCTTCCTGTTTGTTTCTTCCTAGTTTACACCATAATTGGCACCCTTTTCATGCTTCATTACACTAGTTTTCCTTCCTATTTCCATGATAATTTCCTGAAATGTTCTGACTCTTGGTGTCCAGGCACCCTACTTTGAAGATGTGTAGGCCTATATGTTTACTTATTTTAGCTGCCAAAAATCATAGAATATCTTCAGTTTGGAAGGACCCATAAAGACCACCAGGTCACAAAGGTATGTGTCTAGATGGCAAAAGCAAAGCTTTGATATTGAAAGAATAAATCAGAAATTAATATGAACCCCTAAATATGAATATCACAACAATATCTCTATGGCTTGTATATATATATCTAGGCTAAAAGTAAGTTTGTGTGGAAAGTAGATACTTCATATGGTTTAAGATATGTTAATTTAATGAATTTGTGCCTTGCAAGAAAGAAGTATGACTTGTACTCTGTTTTGTTTGCTTCCTATGTGGTAAATGGTGAGAATTTTTTTTTCCTCCCTTTGTATATCCTCATAATTCAACTTCAGTGGTGGAATGCATTTGGGCGTTGAGAATTTCCCTTGCACAATCAGGTGAAATTAGGAATAAACCGCAAAATTTTGAATAACTCTACAGATTGGCTACTGTGTACTTTTATATATATGTATATATAAAAATTCTATGTGTAGGAAACTATAGGAATACAATAACTTTTTGCAGGTAACAGAAAACTATCCATGCTTATTGCTGGAGCTGGTTTAAACTTGCCTATTAAGGACAACTCAGAAACTTGTGGGTTTCACAGTAAATTCTCTAAACTAGCTTTCCCTTCTTACTCTTTCATATATATCTATGTGAAAGAAAAGGAAGTTGATCCATTTTCAGAAAATGAGAATGGTTACTTTGAAACAATCAGCTTCTAGAATCAGTAGTTTCATTGGTTTTATTTCGACACCCATAAAAGGAAAGAAGGATAAGGAACAATCCTCACGCAAATATGGTCTGAATTCACCCCTCTCTCCCAAAAGAAATTAAAAAATCAGTTCCAGAACAGCTTTTAAAGGAGAATTTTCCTTGTTTCTCTTTCACTAGACTGTAAGATTAAGTATTTGTTTACATTAAAAAGTGAATTAAAAAGTAACATAAAATGCTACAAAGTCCTGCTCAGTATAATTTGCATTATTCAACATAGTAGGAGAGAGCAACACGCAGAGCCTAGAGATATATTAAGACATTTTTATTTATCAGTTATGTAGGAAGTCTTCTCTCATGTGGGTGTGAATGAGACCAGGGTTATAGCAAAAGAAAAATAATTCTGAACAGGTGAATTATTATTCTGGGTACACATAAAATCTTATTCGGAATCCCAAACCATCTTCTTATATGCTGAATTCCAGTAGGAAGAATGCAAAGTATGTATGAGAGTGGTGCAAGTGTAAGGGTCTATGTTTATATATAAATACCATCTGTCTCTATCTCCCTCTCTCTCTCTCCTTAACCATCCATCCATCCACATGAACACTTGCATGTGTGTATTCCCAAATATGTTCATGGCCAAGCACTGAAATTCAGTGTGCATTTCTGTGAAATCAGACATCATGTGACTTTATAAAGGAATTTCTGTGTGTGGAAGAGCCAAGGCCTGTGCTCCAAAGGGACCTTTCTGTAGTGATGAACAGTTTTTAATGTATCCTGGGGTCACAAAACCTACTCTTTTCAGTCCAGAGATCAGCCTTGCTTCTAAGTAGAAAGATGATCTACATTGCACTTTATCTACTCCATACTGCCTCCAACAGCTCTCCAACGTACACCCCGTGGCACAGAGGATTTGATGGAATGGCGAGCTAGTGGCCTGCTGTTTGAGCAGTCTTCTGCTGAATGTAGCTGACATCCTCAGTAATAAGATCCTAGGAGCATAAGATTCTCATTAAAAGTGAAAATCAGCAGCAGGTATGAAATGGTTAAACAGGGAGACCTAAATTTTCAAAAGCAGTTATTTTGAGAATCCAGTAAATGAAAAAGACTAAACATACAAGGAATTTCAGAACAATGATGACAACCTTTATTCTTACTATGGTCACATTACGCATTGGATTGTGCTTTATGTGATTATATTACGAAACATTATACACTAAAATGTCTGTCAAGAAGACTTCTTTCTCAATGCAGGATCTCCAGTCTGAAAGTATTTGTGGAAAATACAAATATACTAGAATGTTACACCATTGTTTTTAATACTCAGGTATAATAAATACTCTGCTCTGTTAATATTCCATACATTTATATTTATAGGACCTAGAAATTGCATCAAGTTTCCATAACTTTATCCCCCATACAAATCTCATCTGGTTGTTTTATTGAAAGTACATACTTTGTTACCATCATAATAGTACCAAGATAAACCACTTCAAATCCCTTTTATTTTGCATATTCTCTTACAAGTGAAACATATATACTTGTTTTTCTATAACCTGAGCTCAAAATGTCTTATGGGGTTCAAACTGATCCAATCAAAATATTGATTTGTACCTCCCCTCTACCTGTGCCATTTCGAGGGATAATGTCCCTTATAAATGCACAGAAAGTTTGTGGCAATTACAGCATGTTGTTCCACAGAAAAACTAGACTAAGAAAATAGTGGACATAGTTTCTAGTCTTGCAATGAAATTTAATACCTAAAAGTATAAATTGCATGATCTGTATGACTATCTGGCTCCATTCTAATTAGCATCTAATTGCAGTTCAGATTCCTAATGACATGGACTCTTTTCACCTGGTACCGATAGGAACAATAAGACACACTTCTCCTGATGGTGTACCTAGTTAAACTATGTGAGGAACAATACACAGTGGAGTTCATTTTCTGAATCTTGCTGATGATCTTGAGCTATGCTCCAGTGATTTACTATGCTCAGATCTCTACGAGTGATCAAAGCTTCCTATTCTGTTACTCTGGAGAGAAAGAAAAATATTTTTGTAAACTTCTCTTTCCTTTCTCCATATAATTCTACATTCCTATCTATGTAAACATGGATTTGAAATTTTTCACTGAGTAGAAACATAATCTCTGACTCTCTAATCCACAGCTTTGTGAATGTCTAGGATTCACCCATAGAGTTGCTGCTTCCTTTGCAGTTCTCTGCTGAATGAAATCTGTTGGTTCTGCACACTGGACACATGCACCTGTCATGGGGAATTATAAGAGGCCAGGCACTCTCTGAGAAGATTCTGGTACACACACTTGCCAAATATTAGACCAGTTTAAAGTTAAAAAGGGTTTGAGAAACTCTAAAAGACTGTGTGCACAGTCTGAATCAAACAATACTGCCTTAGTTTTTTGCTAGATATTCCACACAAATGTAGTGAATAACTGTATTGTTATATTATTCCTTAGGAGAAGATCAGACCCTGAGTTATCTGTTTGGCTAGTTGAGCTTTAGTTCTCAATCAATAGCCACCTAGGCAATATTGAACATATTTTATTTAGACAGAAACTTTCAGAAAACCATTAGGTTGTTAACACTATGAAGCCCGCAGATAAAAGCAACCCTTTTGAGTACGTTTGAATTAATGTAATGAAGTTCATTTTTCTTAATGTCAGCATTCCAGCATGCATGAAATTGATACAATTTACAGAGTGGGGATTAGAGGTAACTCTTTTTGAAATTTCTCTCAAATTATAGGTCAGGTGCTTGAAATTCAGCACAGCATGATTGCAGTGTGGGAGCTTACAAACAGCTGTCCCCAGCTATCTGTATTTCTTTTAAAGAGTCAAAGCAAAAGTATCCTTCAAATCCCCAATTTCACTTAAGGAGATTCAACCTATAGAAAGGGAAGTAATTGAGTGGATGGTTTCCTTTAATTCCTGTGGTGGGAAACTAAAAATAAACATACCTTGCTAAAATGTTTGAATGAGGGAGCAGGGGTCTCATACACCACCTGACATTCTCAATGTTAAAATGAACTTCTGCCAGAACGTAGAAATTATAATATCACATCAGAACTGTTTGAAAAACAGTACAATAATTGTTCAAAAACTGCAAATTCTGAAAAACTAGCATTTTCCATTTCACTGCAAAAACATGGAATATCAAAAGTCCTGTCTGCATGGAAAATTTGCAGAACTATGAGATGAGAAAAAAAGTGCAACTCCTTTTAAAAAAAAAAAGAAAGAAAAACAAAGAAGTTTAGGCTGGAATTAAAAAAAAATGGGAGTTTTGACATGAATATTGTCTATAACAAAACACACAAATTTGATGTCTAAATTGTGATAGTGGTGAAATCTTTGTGGAATTTTTACATCCTTAATAAACAGTATTAATGTCAAATTATCACCTTTGTTCCATCACTATGTTTTCCATTCAAAGAATATAAAATTCGTCTATTTTATTCTGTTCTTTCTTATCCATCTAATTTGTTTTACAGTTATTAAGTCTTGAAAGAAGTTAAAAAACAGAAAGTGGAGTTCTCTCTTTTTGATGGAGAGCTGTTATAACTCTGAATGCATGAAAGAATGCAGGAGAATCCGGCTCAACTTGAAAAGAAATAGTTTAAATGTTAGTGTTAATATATTAACTTATAGTATAAACAGCTGTATGAAATGGAGTGCTCACTGAAGTATTCTGATAAAAATCTCAAGTATCATTTACTCCAACAAGGGACTCAGGTCCTGCCAGCATTTCCTTATATTTTCTTATAGCATAGCTGTGCTAAGGTTTCCTTCTGCTTCAGAAATGTTACTTTATATTCCTGTGACTGGAAAAAAACCAAAATTTCTTTCAGCTGACTTGCTTCATGTGACTATAGCTATATCCGGGGTATTTTTAACCTAATTATAACACAAACTGATGCTTTGTTCCTCAAGTAAAACTCCTTTGCATTTATTTCTCATGCCAGTGGGAAACCCATACTTTTTCAGTGGATTATCATAAATACACTCTAAACTGCTCTAATGCTTAATCCAAAGAGTACCTGGATATTTTCCATCATTATAAATGGCACAGATGCCCATATTTATAGCAGTGCAGTTCCCATATTTAAAGCATTTTTGGCATTTTCTACTGCAAGAAGCTCTTTTATTCAATTAAAGCATAGACAGTCTTGAGGTTTAAAATGTGCCTTGCTGCTTTTCTATTTCAGAAAAAAATATATGTGATTAACTTTGGTTTGCTAACAGGCTGTTGGCCAATTTTCTTTTAAAATACTGATTTGTTGAGAAATTATGCTGTTTTGCTTTGAAGCAAGGAAATTAATTTCACTTTGCTTAGTTTGTCAGAATTTTCATTATACAGATCACAAAATATGTTCTATTCTCTGTAAAATCAAGCTACAGACACATTAGAGTGGGAATCCTGAATTATCCTAAGTAAGAGTGCTTTTGCACACAGTTGCCAATAAGAATATTTGTGGTTGTTATTAATTTTATGCATATATGCTCTAAATATCCCTTTATCTTCCTTGTGATGTAATCCCATCATAACAATGGAAAATCCTCACTGAAATTAGTAGCTCTGACTTCAAAAGGGTGTTTGAATAGTGGGCTATAAACCAACCTTCCAAAACCAAGTGTGCACAAAATACTGGATAGCTGCCCAGACAAATACACCTCACCTACAGAATAAATAAGGCTGACCCCTGAAATAACTTATGGTCATGTAAATAAAACATCTTTTTTTTTAATACAGACCTAGTTTTCTTTATTACCCAGTTTACTAATGTTTAAATGTCTGATATTTCGAAAGAAATGTTTTGTATTCAAATTTGAGGTTATGTCTAATTTAATTTATATATAATATATATTATAATTAATATTACAGAATTAAATTTGCATAATAAAGAGAATTTCATGTTTTACTATTCCCGTGGTAAATGCTGTTGCTTGTATAAAATGTGCCTATGTGTCTCAGAGCCATATGAAAGTAGGTAGTGTTTTACCTAAGCAAGTTTACAAATTTTCTTTAAATTTTGTGAGTTTAAAAAGAAAGTAGTAGTAGTTATGCTGAAATTTTAGATAATTTAATCTGTCTGAGGGGGGTGCATAATGTACTTTCAGAAAACACGTGCTTTCAAAGCTTGTGTTTCTGAATTTGGGAATAAGAAGGAGCTCCTGTCACTGTGTCTTCAATTTCTGTAGGAAATAAGTAGTTGATAGGCCAGACCTTCAGTTCACCTAGGTCTGTTGACATCTGCATTACTATACTAATTAGCCCAGCTGAGGATCCAGCCCTTCTGAGTGGATGGAAGGAAAGAAATACATCTGGATCTAAACTTTTTAGCAAAGAAAATACTAACAGTATGTTCAAGTAAGGTATAGTGTCATCAGAGAGTAAGTGGTTTTGTTTCGCTGCGGAATATTATATATGGTTTAATCTAATTTATTTATACCAAACCATTTTCTTCAAGCCTTTGCAATTACCATTTAGCAAGGGATTATACTGTTATTATTTATAGATTTTTCCATAAATTTTACTCTGTCTTCGTTCTTTTTTCCCTTTTTTTTCCTGCTTAGAGCATCTTGTCTTTTGCTGTGCTCTGACCCTTTAAACAACATCCACATGAAGTGTGGTCATGTTCCGTGTGGTCTGATTGAAGCCACTGAACTGAACGGAAAAGATATGGTTACTTTAGTAGGGCATTGCCTCAGCCAGTCAGGAGACTAAGAATGTGCAACTCACAGAGTCGTGGAATGGTTTGGGTTGGAAGGGACCTTAAAGATCCTCTAGTTCCAATTCCTCTGCCATTGCAAGGACACCTTTAACTAGACCAGGTTGCTCAAACCCCCATCCAATCTAGCCTTGAACACTTCCAGGAACAGGACATCCACAACTTTTCTGGGCAACCTGTTTCTGTGCCTCACCATGTTCTCAGGAAATAATTTCATACCAATATCTAAATCTCTCCTAATGCACCAAAATCCCTCCTCTTTTAATTTAAAACCGTTTCCCCTTGTCCTATTACAATATTCCTGTGTAAAACATCATTATTCTTTTTCTCCCTTGTAAGTGCCCTTTACTGAAAGGCCTCGACAAGGTCTTCCAGGAGCCTTTTCTTATGAGGTTGAAGAACTCCAATTCTCTCAGGCTGTCCCCATAGCAGAGGTGCTTCATCCCTCTCATCATCTCTGTGGCACTCCTCTAGATTCACTCCAAGAGATCCACATATTTTTTATGTTGGGGACCCCACAGGTGGATGCAGCACTCCAGGTGAGGGCTCATGAGGACAGAGTAGAAGGGCAGAATCATCTCCATCGACCTGCTGGCCACGCTGCTTTCGATGCAGTCCAAGATGAGGTTGGCCTTCTGGGCTGTGAGCACATGCTGTTGGCTCATGTTCACCTGTTTGCCCATCAGAACCCATTCTCCCCAAGGCTGTTCTCATTCAGCTCTTCTCCCAGTCTGTACTCATGTCTGGGATTGCCCTGACCCAGGTGCAGGACTTTGCACTTGGCCTTGTTGAACCTCATGAGAGGTTATGTTTCTCTTTTTCCTGGAAAATCACTGGGAACCTCATCTGAAAAGTCACTGCCATGACTTTTCAAATATGATGGAGAGTGACTTGGAAGCAATCAACCAGTTCCTTTAGGAACCTGGGATGCCTGTTGTCAGGCTCCATAGACATGTGCCCATTCAGTTTCATCTGGTGGTCTTGAACCTGTTCTTTCTTACGGTGGGATGTATTTCTCTCCACGCCGACATAGAGTTTTGGAGATGGGAGATACCAAATGTGCAAGTGTGCTTGAATATTTCTGGGGCTTTGGAAAACAGTAAAAGTCCAAGAATAATTGGATCAACTCATCATTTAGATTTAGGTCCACCAGCATTGTGCTTTTACAAAACTGCTTGACAAAGAAATAACATTGCATTGACAGACTTTCAAGTGACTAGCTGGGCTGTTCTTTAAGGTGTGTTAATTAATAGTAAGAGAACAATTGACAGCTGACTTTATTGAATTCATTCATCCTCTACAGACATACATGTCTGTGATAAAACACTCCAACGATACTAGGCCTCATGTAAAACCTGGAGAGACATTTTTATATTATATATCCTTTTTTTCTTCTCTGCTCTGACATGGATTTGAAAAAACTGTAAGAGAAGCATTTAGTTTAGGACTGGTGTGGTTAGAACTGATCTTTGGGCTCTCTTTGTGAGCAATGAAGTCATAGAGGACTTCTTGCTCACTTCAGATTACTATTCACTTGATAAAATTTATGTGTGTTTTGTTTGCCAGTTTTCCTATCTTCAATTTCAAATCACACTGATGAATCACAGTTTTATTTCAAGATCATAAAACCCACAAATCAAGGCTTTTGCTATTATATATTTTTGAGTTAAACTAACCACAAAAATATGTACTTGGTTTTGACACCCAAAAGAGACATTTTCTGCTCCCAGAATCTCTTAGTTCTGTTGCTGCCATGTTGTTCTTAGAAGTATCATAATAGGTATGTTCTTTCATTCTTCTAGAAAAAATCATGTTTGGAGCACTTGTTAATCATTCTGATTGAGGGCATCCCAGATAACTGTACACTCACTTGATTTGTATGCCTCTTATAGAGAGGTATACTCTAGTAGAGCCTAATGGCTGTGGAGACAGGCAGGCCGACCTCTGCCTCTGGCCAAAGAAAGGTTTTTCAGGAGAGCTAAAGTATTTACTCCAGCCACAACTATGTTTAAAGAGTCATTTTGCTTTGCAGAACTCTCATCCCTTGAGTCAGGCACTCAGGTGCACAGGAGACTAGTGAGTGAGAAGTCTGAAAAGCTAGTTTGTAGAAAAGGCTGTGGAAGGGTAGCCCTCATTTCTTCCAGCAGCTTGGAAAGAACTTTCATGTACAGTAGAAATTATTTTAGTACTAACTGTCTAAATTCTTTGGCTGAAAGAAGGACACTTATAAACAGGCATATTGGGTGAGATGTCTTTGGATTTGTATGCTGAATAGTGCCAGCACATGCCACTGTATTTGGCAGATACCTCTTAGTGCTGTCTGGGTCTTGTAGACTGCGTGTACCTGATACAGAAGAAATTAGAGAGTCTTTGGTGCTAAGGGAGGCCAAAAAAAAAAAGAAAAAAAAAGGTTGGCGAAGGTACAGGTGGGGAAAAATAAAATGGAGAAATGCAGGACATGCAAAAGATTTTGGTTTTGTGGAAGTATACTTTGTTCTCTTGAATGAACATATAGATGTACACAGGTGTGTGTATATTCAGTTTGCCTCAATTGTTTTAAAGACAGTGTTGGACCGCAGACCTGGAATCTGAGTCCAGTAATCTGCCTAGCATTCAATAGGCTGCCCAGATCTTTCAGGCAACAATGAAGTTTCACTCAAGGGTTACCGTTGTCTGAAATTAAAGAGCAAAAGAATTCTAATACAAAACCCCACCTGTATTCATTAGAATTGTGATCTCTGAATTCCACTCAGAATCTCAGGATCTGATGTTCCTTTGTCTCTTCATTGAACAATTATTTTCATTTGGGCTTCTCTTTGATTACTTTTTTCTTTTTTTTAATAGAAACACAACCAAATAAGAGCATCTGTGTAATTAATATCACTTCTGATTTTATTTAACTTTTGATAAGTATTCTTCTTCACTGCATAATTTTCTCCCTTCACCAGAAAACACTAAAACCAAAAAACTTCAAAGTATTTGCTAACATATGATTAAGGTCCAATCTGCCTCTTGACATTTTTCTTACAAAATCAAAACTTAAAGTTATTTTTTCTTTAGACTGTTAAGTAACTGTTCTTGAACCTATTCCAGATCTGAAGGGCTATTCTTAGGAATGTGTTCAATATTTATTTGAATAAGATCTTAACCTTGGCTCTTTTTAAAAATACTTTTTCATAACTTCATTCCAAAGAAAATAAGTCACTATCATATACCCAAAGGCTTGTTATATAAACCATTTTGGCCAGGTGAGCCAAATGATCTTTTGGAGAAAATAGAGAGTCTGAAATGTTTGTTTGATGTTTGTTTTCATACTGAAAAGGAAGGTCACAAAAAGCAGGGCCAAGGTCAATTTCTGTTGTTTGGTATAAATTTACAGACTTGGTTTTCACCACAAGGCAGAACAGAAAAATGAATAAATGACCTGAATTCAGAGGAAAACATATGTATGTACTGCCCAGGTACATCAGGTGGCCTTGTGGCTGTATACCTAACTGATGACTTGAGACCAGAAACAATTTAAAGATAAACATTTATTATTCAGTATTAGAAACATATTTTTTCTGAAAGAAAGAGCACTGTCTATTATAAAGTCTAGTATAAATCAGTAATCTTTTTCTTTCCATGATTCTCAGCATTCTGTCTGAGTGTACTAATACATATGAGTGAAGAAATGGGTCTTCTGTGCAGTATAAACATCCTACAAGATATAATTCTTTGCATACACATAGTGAGGGACTATGTCCCAGAGAGACAGACAAAGCAAAGGTCTTCTATAAAGAACTGTGAAGTAAAGGAATTCTATGTCACTCTGAAAATAACAGCTAAATGTAATATATTTTACTAAGTGCTTTACTTTTTCAATTGTGAGACCATGACACAGGTGGACTTGTTGCCCACTAGAATCCCAGTACAGTAAAATGATATTTGAACAAAATTTCCTAGGTTATATAAAAACCCACATAGTGCAAATTGTTTTAGTGTCTAGAAACCCTCATCTAATATATGACAGTACGTACTATATAATCTCTGTTATGCATGAGCTGCTTAAATGAGATCTAGATTGTTTGTAAGAGCAAAAAAAGCCATGCTGGCTCCAGGCAGAGACAGGTTAAGTTTAGGCAGCTTTATTGATTTAGGCATAGTCCTTCACAGAAGGGGCTACGTTTTTCCAGGCCCAGAAATCCAAAAGCATTTTATGTGGTATTGTGCAGCACAAAGCTGAATCTCTAGCAAGTCCTGTTAGGTTTAAGTTAGCAGTTTGAGCATTTTTGAATCATGCTACCAGGACTAGAAATGCTGTGGAGGGTATGGGAACACCCTTGTGTCACTCCATCTAAAGACTATTTGGATTTAGGATGGATTTTTCTGTATGCCACAGTTATCACTACGTTATCTTTTAATGTTCTGACTGTCAGAACATTAGTTTGGATATCTGGAACTAGGCACAGATATTTGGGGCTGCACCTGAGCTAAGAACCCCACTTCAGACCAAGAAAAAGTTGGAAGGATGTGCTAATGTTTTCTTTATAATGATTTTCTGAAATGTAGATGTGGGAAGTGAATTATGAGATTATGAGACAGGGAGTTTGGATTTTTCTTCTTGCTGCTCAACATAGAATAAAACAAAGTGTAAGGCACAAATCTATGCTGTATCCCTTATATACAATAGGTATTTACTGATAGTGGCTTTAATGGTTTACATGATCCAGAGATATATGAAGCTTTTTGGGTCCTGTAGTGCTGAAGTATAATCTTGATCCTAAACATCTGTTAATATAAATTGATAAAAGAAATTTGCAAAAAGAGTTTTGATAGAATCCCTCATCATAAACTTGTGAAGCCCACAGGATTCATCAATAAGCACTTCTTATCAGTCCTTAGTAGATGAACTCTAGCCTTCATTAAGGTCTTGTGATTTCTGCCTGATGCAGAAGCACCTGCTTATGCCTCTGGTAACCAGTAACTCTTACTCTGTTTGCCTCTAACATCCTGCTATTCACAGCTAAGTGAGGGGCTGAAGGGTGGAGTTTTTAACAGCAAGACATTACATAAATAAAATCCAAATCAAAGCAAGCGTCATCTCTGTTTATTCACTTCTGTGTAATGGCTTGGTACGGGGTATATCTCTTGCCTTACCCAAAAACTGAGATTCCCTGGTGGAAAAAGTGGTTGGGATTTTATTTTTTAAGTTGTTTTGTGGGAAAAAAAATCTGTTTAATGACATTTTAAAAATGAAAAAAACAATTACATCTACTAATTTACTGTCAGAAGTATTGAAGCCACATTAGAGTCAAAATATTTTAACTAAGAAGGGAAAAGTAAACGAGACTTTGAATAATTGCATAATATTGATTGTAAGTGTATGCACTGTAAGGTCACCAGTGCATTAACACTCAGTAATGGCTGCTGTACCCTGGGTACTGGTGCAAAATTTTTTTCCAGTTGTTTATCTCACATCTGGTTAGTTTGCTAGAGGCTAGTAAACATATAAGCATAATTAGGGCTTCCACAAGTGAAGTCTTCTAATAATCAGTACTAGGATGGGTCTGTAGAGAAGTAAAGAATGCTCATATTCCTACTTAGCTTTTCTCTGGCTTCTCTGCAGTCAATTTCTAACCAATACCATAGGTAGCTCAGTAGATCAATAATGATATAGGACTACGGAAATGGGCATGCTGGGATCATACCATTGGCAGCCCGATTCTTGTAAAGATCAATTACTATTTCATGTAGATTTCACAAATGTGTGCATAAGGACTCAGAAAAATCAACCCCCCTCTGCCAGATGAAAATGCTTAGCAGAGTCCTATACTTCATAAGTTAGGTGTCCTCCCACCTCCTGGAATCCATAGCAAGACCCTCAGAATATGAATGGTAGTGACCACCAGGCTGAGCAGGAAAACAGCAATAATGAATACTTCAAAGAAAAAAAATCACAGAAGAGGTAATCAACTTACAGACCAGAAAGGTCAATAACACTTTCTTGTGGCCTGTGGCATTGCCTAAAATCAGAAGAAAAACTTTCCAGACAATGTTAGAACTGATAACATAACGAGCAGTCTTTAAACGAAAGCTTTCAGGTGCACAGATAATCCCTATGCGCATAAGCAGCGTCAAATTTTCACAATTTTTATAAGTTTAACTAATTTTTATATCTAGCAGGCACATCCAATAGGAGACTGGTTGCCCTGGTAATCCACCCTTGGGCCTGCCCCTTGGAGTCCCTCCAAGGGTTCTTAGCCCTGTATCTTTTTATGTCTCCCAGGTGCTGGTGCAAAACAGGATGTCCTTGTTAGAAATCCTTTTCCTTGAAAATAAGACTAAACAGAGTAGGTGAGAAAGGGAACTACTGTTCTAAAGTGAGAAAGTGACAGAAAATATACAGCTATATATTAAAAATCTAGAAAGCTACAGATATGTAAAAAAAGCTAAAAATCTTTAGGCATCAGTGTTGCCTATAGGATAAAGAACCAAGCAGCAAAAAAGTTAGTAGGGTTAAGCTTTTGCATAAACTAACTGCACATCTGCTTGGAGGTAATTTCAGGCAGAAATGCATTGGTTTTGTCCAGGAGTAAATTGCCTTGAATTGCTTCGCAGGGAAGAATAGGCCAATTTAAAATTTGCATGAGTGTTTCCGTCTGGACATAAATTCCCTATTTTCTCAAGCCCTTTTTCAGTATTCTCAGATGGTAAGAGTATCTCTCCTGCAAACATATGTTAAGACATTTTGGGTTCTTTCATCACTAATCCGTAAAAATATCCTCACGTTCCATCTGGAAAATAATTCACATTCCTTTTTCTATTTAAAGCTGAATTAGAAATCATTAGAGGAATAGAATTTGGGTGGCTGTTGCTGCAAAAAACCCCAAAACCAAATCAGTGATGGTGTAATTATTCATAAGTATAGTTCATTATTCAGCCAGCTGCATACACAAGACATCACTGCCATTAAAAGCTGTGAAAAAATCCTTGATTTTTCGCAACACTTGTAGCTCAAACTATTTTTGATAAATCAGTGAAATTTGCATCTCTTATGTCTTACGTTTTGATCTTAAAAGGAAACTTCAATTTTATTGGCACTGTAAAGTCATAGCTATGTACTGCATTAAAAATGGGTCTGTTTATTTGGCTTTATGGTAGAAAAACAAATGTATTAATCATTATAGGAAAAAGTACTATTTATTTATAATTGCACCTGTTCTTGCATAATA
The DNA here is from genome assembly GCA_013399195.1 of Dicrurus megarhynchus. Lineage (NCBI taxonomy): Eukaryota > Metazoa > Chordata > Aves > Passeriformes > Dicruridae > Dicrurus > Dicrurus megarhynchus. Next base: position 941,643 of record VXAD01005369.1, read on the forward strand.
GGAAATAGTTTGAGCCACGCTTTCCTGGAATTGTTTTCTGACTGGTACAGTTGTTCGCTAAATCTGATACCCTTGCGCTGCCTTTCAAGAGATGTTTTATTTCTTCTACTATATTTATTTATTTTTAAAATGCCTGGCATGTTGCTTTTTACATTAGTATCCTAGCTATGTTTCCTGAGCTGCTTCTGAGGATGCCTTTCAGGCCTGGACAGTAGCATGCAGTGTCTTCAAATTAGCATTCCTTGATGAAGTTGACATAACAGTCAAATGCATGCGATTGTGGGCCAAGTTGGAGGTAAAGAAAACAGTGTTCTGCAAAATGTAGGGCCTGCTTGAGAAGATTTTTTTGGTTCTTTGCCCTCCTTAGACTATTTCACTTACTTTAGTTTTAAGGTTTGCAAATCAGCCTTGTCATTTCCACTGTTTGCAAGAATTGTACCTCTGCTTTATTGCCCTTATTTCCATCAGCCAGAGGGCTTCAGTTTTAAAATCTTTCAGAAAACAGTAGAAAATTCATGATTTATCTTTCACGAATCAAATAAAAGAAATTGCAATTCACTTCTAACCCATTTCTAAGCTCAGATCCTTTAATGCATTTACCTCCAAATGGGGAAATTGCTCGTGTCCAGGCAGACCCCAACAAATATCATTGAAAATAACAGAGATTTAAATAGGCAAAGTGGTTTCTTCTGCATAAATGGTAGGAAAAAAACCCCCACTTTCAAGTACTTTAACAAATCAAATAAAATTTTAATGGCTCTAAAAGTTAGCTTAAATGCATCCAATGGGAAAAAAACCTGGAAAGTGAAATTTCTGACCTATGGAAAACTCTTAAAACTTGGATTTCTTTTTTGATTTTTACTCCAAATGAAAGCAAAAGTTCATATTTGTAAAATTTCTTGTTGCAAGCAAATTTTGATCCGTAATTGCTGGTTATTTAAGCCTGAAAGTCTGGATCATTGGAAAAAATAATTTAGCTGGAAAATTGAGTATTTTTAGTTGTGATAAAAAATAAAAAGAAAATCTTTTTTCTTTATGTATTTTTTTCTTTATGGATTTTTTCTTCCCTCTCCATAGAATCCTATAGATTCTGTAGAAGACTATGAGTTCATGCTGTTAACAAGAAATTATGAACAAATATAATAAAACCAAACAAAAACGTGAGAAAGAGGAGCAATGAGTACAGTGAATGTTAAAAAGACAAAATGTATTTTTAAATGTTATTGCTTGAAGGGATCAAGGCTGAAATTTAGCAATCAGATGAAATAGCATTGCAGAGGCGTGAGACTCAGACCTCACTAAGCTGATTAAATTACTGTGCGACTGAATGGAACATTTTTGTTATCTGGCAATATTAGGGGAAGGATGGCTATGAGGAAACACCTTTGGTTGCTGTTCCAAGGGAAATCACTTTCAAGCACAAGGTCTGAGAATTTTTAAGAACAGATGGAAGAGTTAGGAAGGGACCGGGAAGCTCAGGAGAAAAGTTATCTGTGCTGCAGATGTTATGAAATGGTCTACAAGAGAAAAGTGACCTGTTAGCATGGCTCAGCAAAGAGGAGGTATTGATCAGATAAGAGCTGGGCAAACATTTTTGAAAGCTCAGAACAGAAGCAAACTGTACAGTGCCATAGGCATACCCTTGAATATTACAGGGCCTTTGATGAGTAATGTAAAATCCTGGCTCAAGTGTTCGTCTTAGTGTCTGGGGAGGCCACAGGCATGGGTTTTATATTTATGCAGTGCTTCATTCTGTGGTAGTTTATAGAAAGTTTTGATTGTCCTTCGTTTGCACAACTAGTATCATACCTACCCTTCCTTTAAAATACACATTAAGTCAAATTTTAATGAGGAAGACATAGAAGTGTTGGTGAACAGATAGATCCATGCCCTGTTGCAGAGCCAGCTTTAGGATAAGGCCATGTAAATGTGTCTGGCATACTAACTTCAGCGATTTAAGCAAATTTTCCACCTGGTAGAAATGTTCTCCCTGTCATATGGAACAATCTTCTGTCTGCTTCTCAGTCACTTTCACATGCTTTGAAGAGAACAGATTGCTTTTCCATATCTGCAATATATCCTAGAGTTTATTCCTTGTCATTGAATAGCTGAGGAGATCAGAAACCGGTTAACTCACTATGTAGAGTGTTATTAGTGCAGCATGACCTCACAGGAAGATGAATTATTTTTAGGAAAAAGCTTTCATTTTTGAAATTAGATATGATGAGATTATTTTTGTTGTCTCTCAACATAAATCAGTGCATTTATGTACACTACATATCTTTCCCAGATCCTCAATGAAAGTAAGTTCAGTTTGGGAATTTAAAATTAACGTTAGCTACTTTTCAGAGCTTTCATTTTATTTAAGTATATTCAGAATTAAGGCACAAGAATATGTTTTAAGTTGACATTTCTTATCACTAACATCTATGGACAGGCAAATCCACATCAGATTGGGAAGTGTTTTGTGGGAGAAAATTACTTCATGTGACATAGCCTGTCTTCTTGACAGTCTGCGTTGATGAAAAAGTTTTCCATTAAATGGATTAAAAAAAAATATTGTAAAAGCTTTAAGACAAAAAATTGCATACAACTATTACTTCCCAAGTAGTTTACTTGGGAAATCATGTAATTAATAGATTTTTGGAAAAAAACCCCAAAACTCATATTTTAAAATATGTTCATATTATGCTGAAGTTAGATTTGAACATATACTGGCATTAAGTCCTGCTGGAAATGTAGCTAAAATTATAACATTCTGGGAGAAACTTCGTTGTGAGTAAGGTTGTAAAAAAGTCATAATTTGCTAACCAAAACCGAGGTGGCTTTACTAATGACAGAGTCATTGGACTGCATTCCAGTAGAGTTGAACTCTGTTCTTGGCTTGCACACTGGCCTGCTGGGTGAGTTAAGGGAAGGTCCTTGACTTCAGTCAATATGACCATTAGTGATCCTATCTCGTTTGAAACAGATTTTGGGCTCTACTGATGAAAAGTGTTATTGTCACTTATCCTTATTTAATATTATGTTAATATTATTGTTTTCTTCTGAGTGAAAGCTGTTTGCTTTAGGAAGATTCAGTTGTATTCTTCTTCATTCCTCTCACTGTAGCACAGTCTAATATTTAGGCTTTTGCACGTTTATAGGTTTAGGGAGAAACAATAAATACTAAATAATTAATGTGTGCTACATTAACTGTCTCCGAGGATGTGTCTGGAGTAGGTAATGTTAAACACTGCAGGACTTTATCTAGCCTGTAAAGATACACATGCTGTTAAACTGACCAAAGTGCCTGCTTAATGGACTTGAACAGAGTGCCACCTTTCTTTCTTATGGTTCAATGGAATGCAAGATCCCTTCTGTGTGGTTTTTGTCTGTGCCTACTGGTGCTCTCCCAGGCAGCATCCACTTCTGGAGAGAAATGACATTCCAGACATGGTTGTTAATAATCAGTTTGGAAGTTGCTACCATATGCGGTCAAAGACAGACTTGTGCAATTTCGTTGTGGCAAGGTGGTTATGTTTCCTCTTGGGACCAGGAATTGGTTTTCTTTATCATATTTTGCTATTTCTGTTGTAGTTTTATCATAAATCAAACTGCTGAGGAGAAAACACTGAAATAATAATGATTGTAGTAGTAATAGCAGCAGGGGCATGGGTATGTGTGTTCTGTACTATCCGTTAAGAGTTTTCCAAGCATAAAATCTAGTATCACTTCAAGCAGAGCCTGTTATATTATCATATTTATATCTATCACTCAGATGAAGCCAGAGTTTCTTTTTCTGAGGGCCACACATTGACATTTTCCTAAAGCCAGACTCAGAACAGATATATTACATGTCTCAGAAAACAGTAACTCTGATATTAACATACCAGGCAGTGATGGCCAGAGCTGCTCAAGGACAACGTCATTGTTAGGATATCCCAGATGCATCACAGATGGGCAGTGTGTGCAGCACCTTCTGACCATGGCCCACAAGGTTTGTCTCAGCAAACTGTACCTCCTTTTATTGCTGGTATTTGGACTGATCAACTGAACCAAATCAACACCTAACATGGCTGCTTACGTGACATAAATGCATCATGTAACTGCACAGAAATGCTCATGCCATAATTCAGAAAACTCATATCCAAGGTTGTTCAAGTAACACAATGTGCCTAATCTGTATCTGACTCAGGTCTACAGTATCATGCTTATGATCCTGAGAGATTCATGTGGATTTTTTTGCTTCTTGGGAAGAGTTTAGAACACTAAATTACTGTTATAGACAAAGATAATTATTCTCTTCTTACCAGGAATAATGTTCTTAACAGCAGAACATGTTGAATGAAAAAGTAGGTAAAACTGTAGAATCATAGAATGGTTTGGGTTGGAAGGAACATAAAAGATCGTGGCAGTGAGGTGTAGATAAACTGTATATTGCCTAAATTGTGAGTGTTTAAACTCTGCCTAGTTTTCTTGTTCTTTGCTGTCCCACTGGGGCTGTAAGATCAATGGGGCAGATGTTGTCTGAAAAGATGTGAATGAGGAGTGTTATCTGAACCTCATACACAAGGAGAAATTCAAGAAATTTCTAATCTGCCGCTAGGGAAACCATAATCCCATCTAGAGAACATCTCTCTAAAGAATGTACTTTTAGATAAGGGGTATATCTTAAGGGTATATTGCCTTTAAGTGTCGGGGAATTTTGCAGCATGAACCTTAGCCATCTTTCTGTGATCTCTTGAGAACTATCTCCTGCTGGTGTGGTGAGCAGTGGGTCAGCAGTAGCATCAGGGAAGGCTGTAACTACTGTGGATTCTCAGTAAATTCAGTGTGCCAGAACACATTAAACTGTACGCTGAGCTCTGCTCTTCAGGCTCAGTGAATGGCTGCCACTTTGTGGAGGAAGCCGACAATTTGTTAGGAAGACATCTGTCCTGGGATTTGACCCTTTTCTAATGATGAAAATATGTTGAAGTCTCTAAAAAATTTTCCAAATCCTCGAATTATGCCTGGAAAAAATTTTGGCTGGGGAAAGGTTAAACTGTTAGAGAAACAGAAATTCAAACACATTTTGACTCCATCCACTTTCCAGACTGAACCTGGTGTCTCTCATCACAACAAAAGAACAAACTAAGTCTTGTTAAAATGTATGTCTACTTTGGATGTAACCAGAGGGAAGACGATTATTAGAGAGATGGCTCAACTCAGGAGAAATCTTCATGACTTTGTTTTTTTCTAATGTAAGCACAAGCTGTACCTCAGAAATGTTTGTTTGATTTTGTGAAAACAACAAAGAATTTGCTATTACCTTAGGCAGGGGATTTCATCTTGGATTACATAATACTTAGGAGTGCCCAAATGAATAATACCCCAAATAACTATTGCAGCAGTTTTTGCATCTTTGAAGTAGCATGACTTAGCTCCATGTTGGATGCAGGCTACTAAACTGGTGAGAAATTGCTGATGGTAGAAATACATCTAACGACTGATTTGATTTCTACAATTTGCATAATATTTTTCTGAATGAGACACAAAAAACCCACAAGAACTTTTACACCAGTATTTCACGTAAAAGTTTTCCTTGTAAACTGAAAAATGTTTATTGCAGTCAGAGGCTTTTATTTCCTTGTGGATTTTTTTTTTTTTTTTACTTTTGGCCATACTGTGCATTTCTCCTTTCCCTAACAAGTCTCTAATTTGATACTGTAGCTAGCAAAGTACAGAGTTGTGGTTTCACACAGAATATTGTGCTGAAATTTCAAATTATCTTGTTAGAAATGTTCTGTTAAAGATAATATCAAATAGTTCTAGGACTGACAAGAAATTTTATCTGAAGAGAAATTCAAATAAAAATACTCACTTTTCCATGTCCTGAATTTGTGTAAAACATTTTATATTCCAAAATAGATGGGGCCACATCTCTGGATAGTACCCCTATTATACCAATGCTGTTGGAGTCTCTTTAAGAACCATAATTTCAGGCTCAGGGAGATCAGAAAAATTTGAACAACACACAGGAAAAAAAATCCCCTAGAGTAGTCATAATGCTGCCTTTAAACATTGTATCACAATATGCCTTCAATTCTTGCATAACCTGCATTTCTGTGGTTTCTCTGCCAGTTTAATTTTTGATTTATGGATTTTAAAATCCCACTTGTAATTTCAAAAGAAATGAGAAAATTTGTTGAATGATCAGTTTTGTCATGCTGATTTTATTCTTATAATCAATAAGAACAAATGAAAAACATCATTGTAGGTATAAAATATATTGATGCTTTTTTTTAACAGCAAAGGCTTCAGCTGTGCCTGATAACACCAGTGATATCATAAGGTAGTATCTGTTGCAGAATCTGAAGAAGTTTCAGCAACACATCATGTGCAAACAGTGCTTATATTAGCCATTCAATGCAACATCTAAGTTCTTTGTTGTCTAGTCATTATCAAACAGTTAATTTTTCTAACATCTAAAAATTATTTATAACATCCCAGGAAAGGATAATTTTAGAGGAGTTTGAGACTTTGTTAATTTGGATTGTATGGGGAATGTTTTTCTTTGGGATTTTTGCATATGCAGATTGCATGCAAGACTGGAGGTAATTCTGGAGGAAGAAAATAGGCAACTGAAACTGTCATCACTGACAGACAAAATGGAAAAAAAGCAGAGTTTTAGAATCACATCCCTGAAATAGTTGAAGAGGACTGGCTCTTGAAAGAACATGTGTGTTTGAAGATCAAGATAAATAAGGGAGGAGAGCCAATGAAGAATTAATTTGCATTAACCTAAATTAGAAGACTTTGGAGATAAATTTTAAAGGATTTTATGAAAAAAACCTGAAAGACCTAAGATAAAAAAGAAGGATGTTATCATACTGTAATATTATTTTAATACCTGCATAAGAATTGTAGCACCTACACGTTAAAAGCAAAATTGCATTCATCTTTACACTCCAATGGATTTGATAAAGAAAACAAATTCCAAGGTAACATCAAATATCCTAAAAAAATATTAATAACCTCCTTGTTAGTCGTTAGTAGGCCCAGAATGAGATTATTGAAGAAAATTCATTATTTTTTAGCAGGTATGCTCTGAAAAACAATCTTTCTTCTCCGTATGTGCAACTAGCTTTTTCATTGCAACATGGTTTCTTTCTGCAAAGCAAAGCAGAATGGAAAAAAGTGCTATTCCTCTGTAGGGGGTCTCTGTGAAGTAAATAACGCTCCTTAGATAATTTATGAATGTCAAAGCTTTTGTGGCAAACAAATACACAGACTTTTCCGTACATTACTTGAATAAGATCTCTTTTTCAATCACTTAAATTCAAACTTGCTCTCTGGCTTTTCAGAGTAAGTGGCACAGTAGAAATTACTAGGAATTTCCAACATCCTTCTTACTTTGGCTGTGACAACTAATATGTACAGACAATTCAGAACTCTCAAGAACTATGGAAATTACTTGCATTGTTGACTAAAATTATTTGAGAGCCATTAGTATTTAGGAGTTGGCCAGACATCAATCGTTTGCTCTTCTTGTGCAGCTCCATCACTCCAGTGACTCAAAAATATCAGATAAAATAATGTGCTGAGGAAGAAGGTGGAGGGAAGTAATATTTTTCTAAAGCCAGAAAGAAGAGGAAGATTTGCTAGAGCATGCAAAATCATCCACATTCCTGTCTGCTTGGCATGAGCAAAGGGTAGGAGAAGCCTGATGGTACAATGTAGTGTCATAGAGCTGCCAGTCAGAGCTGTGGATAGATGGAAAAGTGGAGGGGGATGTGAGGTAAGGGGAACCATCTGGGATAGGAGGATGTCACTATGAGTGTTGCTATGAGCTTTGCTACCAGATGCTGGCTGGGAAATCTGATGTCAAACATGCGAGTTATGCCTGAGAGGATTCAGGGTGAAGTGCACTTCTCATAATGCCTGAATGGTGTCCTGGTCAATGCTCTAATCAGATGTCTGTAAGAGAAGAGAGGATGAGGATTTTTGACATTTTCACATTTTATAGGTGATTACAGCTTATTTCAAAAGGTGAAAAAGAACACAGTAACTGAACATGTTGGTGTAGTCTTTGCACTATTGACTGGAGCAGATGGCAGAAGTGCTGTGCTACAGAGATAGCAGGAAAAAAGAAAGAACTGGTAGCTCCTGTGAAACAGCAGACATGTTATGTTCCTTGCATCTGGTCCAATGCCCATCACATTGCATTGTGAATATTTTTGCCAAAATCAATTCCACTTTGAATTTTCATTTAAATGTGGTGGTTTCAGTAATTGCCTGAAAAGCTGTCTCACATTAAAAATACAATTTCTGGTCAAGTCCAGAGAAAAATTTGCCTGAGAGCAACTCAGCAGCAATGAGGAAAAGAGTGGATGTTAGGAGCTGGTACTGAACTCCTGGCCTGAATAAAGCAGTTTGGAAAAAGGAGCTTCACTTAAGTTAATGCAATCACTTCCTCTAGGCTGGGATTTTCCTAAATTTTGTCAGAAAATTTCAGCAGTCTCAGATTTGCCTACTGCAGGATGGAAGGGGTTCTTTAATAATTTCCCACTTTACTGTAATTTTTATAATCAAGCTACATTTCTGATGAAAATGGATGTGACAAAGGGACATGAGAAGCCCCACCCATTCAAAAGATGGGATTCAATCTCCTAACTTCTCTAGCTCCAGTAGAAGGTAGTACCTTGCAGTGATATGCATCCAAAAATAATTTAGTTCATAAATTATATGACCTGTTCTCACCCTTAGTAAGTAGCAGATAGTTCTAGTTCTAGAATCTTCTGAACTATTTATCTTATTTCATCAGGCTCCAGACATCTATGTAGATTTAGGTAATTGTCAGATAGACTTCCACATTTTCATGCACTTTACTCAAACCTCACGTTGAAATTTATTCCTTTTCTTTTGTAACTATACATTGACATCTATCCTAAAAAATAAAAAGAAGTTCTGAAAATTTACTTTCTCTTTTCCCATTGTTCAAAATGACACTACAGTTGTGATGTGACTCACAAGTTACTTGCTGAAAAATCATTTACTTTCTCATCTGTGCATTACACTGTTGGGAAAAAATAGTTGATGATCCTAAGTCGGTCTGACACCAAATGTTCATGTTGCAGATAACAACTTTCAGCAGTTAGACTCCTATGTTCCCATCTTTTCTTCTGCCCCTCCCTTACTAATGTCAACAACTATAACATTTTTAGAATACCCTGGGAAGAGTGGCTCCATTTTGAGCAGTTAAGTTTGTAAAAAAATGTGCCTGAAGAACAAATGTTTATAAAAAGCCTTGGAAGACTTTGTGAAAGTATCAGGGATCAGTGTGTTGCTGTCCTATAGCATAGCAACATACCCCTTGCATGTCAATCACAGAAGTTTCAAGTCCTCTAACAGGTCAGCGTGATTTGAAATACCCTCTAGCTGTCTTGTTACTTGTTGGTTTGGTATTGTTCCTCCCCTGAGAGGTCTTTATTGGTTTACTATCATGTACCTTCTTTCATGATTGGTTCATTCTGTTATCTCTACCTGATGATGTAACACTTTAAAACTCTCTGCAAGAGGACAACCGGGGTCTCTCTGCTTTAGCTTCCCTTCAAGCTAACTGGCCCCTGCCCTCTCGAGGGCAGGAGAAAATAAACTTGGAATGCAGCTGACAGAGTTTCCACTCTTTTCTCCGTACCTTCCGCTGCTGGCTACAGCATGCCTACATGCTGTGAGGAGGCGTTGGGCTGCACTGGTAAACTGAGGCACGGAAACCTCAGTTACCATCAATTCGGTCGCTGACTCACGTGGGTATCGGACCCCGTTAACCTGCAGGCCGGGCTGGGAACAGCCTGGCCGGTAGAGATTTTAACATCAGTGCTGTTTTTTACCATGCACAAATGGTAATATTTACATCACTTACCCTATGTGCAACCTTTTATTGTAAGGTTGAATACTGCTGCAGTATTCACAAGGTATATGTGAGACAAGAAAGAAATTCTGAATGCAAAAAAATCCAGCCCTTGACCTCAGATCTCATTTAATGTTTCCTCAAAGACATCAAATCTTGAATTTAGATAACTGATTTGAAAATAAGGTTTATATAGCTTACAAAAAAAGAAAGCAAATTGCGGTATTAAATTTCTCACCCTACCACTTCATGTACTCTAATGCAATGTAAAACCTCTCTCCATTCGCTCTCTACACTTTATTTAGGGAACATTGAGAGCAAAATGCATCTTGACAAATTCATGAGGTTGGGTGTTCAATAAATGTTGAAATAAAGTTTTTCCATGTTGTTTCTGAAGGAGTGCAAAGGAATTTTAAACCTTCTTTCTACATCAAAGGTAAAATGGCATTCTGTAGTCCAACCAGAAATGGTGACTTATTTTATTACCTGTTCCATTTCATGTGATTACCATAGAGTATGAATAATTGGTTGCATGGACATATTTAAACTCATGACAGCATCTTCTATATGCTCTTTACAAAGTGTTATTTCAGTCTCATTTTGTGCAGTATTTACACTTCAGGACTTTGTGACCAAGCAAGTGTTCTCTATTGAGGCTTAAGACCCTATTCGATGAAACAGTCAGAAGATGAAAATATTGTACAAGAATCTTCTGATTTAATTCAGAAAAATGCAAGTTGGTCTTCTCCATACAGTGAACACTCAGGCTGCCCTTACGTAGTCCTTGCCAAATTATATTCAAATGAATTCTAGGAGGCTGTTATTTGTCCATTACACTAATCACAGAATTGCTTATTTTTATATTTGTTCTGGAAGAGCTGTTTTATTAGCCCAGACCAGTCCTCTAAAGTAAGAATCAAAATCTTAATCTCATTGGTTCTATATTTCATAGGAAATTTTTGGGGGGGGAAGTTTCAGAGGGTAAAGGTTTTTTGTCTTGTCTCCTTAAATCTTTCACAGGCCTCTTCTTATATAGGTGTTAATATCTGCAGGCCAGGCTGTTCCCAGCCTGGCTCGCAGGTTAACGGGGTCCGATGCCCGCGTGAACCAGCGACTGAAAGATGGTAACTGAGGTTTGCGTGCCTCAGTTTACCAGTGCAGCCCAACGCCTCCTCACAGCATGTAGGCATGCTGTAGCCAGCAGCGGAAGGTACGGAGAAAAGAGTGGAAACTCTGTCAGCTGCATTCCAAGTTTATTTTCTCCTGCCCTCGAGAGGGCAGGGGCCAGTTAGCTTGAAGGGAAGCTAAAGCAGAGAGACCCCGGTTTGCTCTCTGGCAGTCAGTTTTAAGGGATTACATCATGAGGTAGAGATAACAGAATTGACCAATCATGAAAGAAGGTACATGATAGTAAGCCAATAAAGACCCCTCAGGGGAGGAACAATATCAAACCAACAAGTAACAAGACAGCTAGAGGGTATTTCAAATCACGCTGGCCTGTTACAGGACTTGAAACTTCTGTGAGTGACATGCAAGGGGTATATTGCTATGCTATAGGACAGCAACATATAGGTCTTATATAATTGTGATTCTCTTTCACAATCTTTCACTTATAAAACAGTGTTTTAGGATTTATGCAGTTTCTGCTTACAACTTTACCAGTCTGTCACAATTCCACACTACATTTTTAATAGCAGGCATGCAAACGCACCTCTGCTTTGGTGGAATTAACCATGCAATTGGAATTAAACCAAACACTTCAGTTGTTTAGGACCTAACAAGTTCAGTTTTATTCCAGTAAGAGAATGAGAGATCTGAATCATATCTGGCTCTCCTGCATGATGACATAAATCTGCTCAAATGGTTAGGTACCATTATTAAAAGATAGGGTTAATGATAACATCAGATCTCAGTAATGCTTTTCATGTCCTTGTAACTGATGACCAGAACAGGTTTGCACTGAATGACTTCACAACAGATTCATCATGTAGCAAAGCTTAAATTCTGTGAGTGACAGAAAACACCCTTTTGAAATGTACTAATTTACATATCTTTCCAGTAACATTACTATAATAAAGAACACAAATACATGGACGATGTCCTTCATGTCTTAACATCTGAAATCATTATTTCTCTGCAATATAAACCAAGCTTTTGTTGGTTACTTGGTTTTGTTTTGTTTGGTTTTTTTTGGTTTTGATTATAATTTGTCAAATGTGTCAAAACTTAAAAATGCACAAACCCACACTACTTTCACTATGAGATTACTGTGTGCAAGTGTGCTTTTGAGAAGAATTTTCCTTTGTTTTCTTTTAAGATTTTTTCTCTGGCTTCTTTTCCTCTTTGGTCTATAAAAATATTATGTCCAAACTCTGAGCCATAAAAAAGTTTGCAAAAAATTCATAAAATATCTATTATGGTTCTTTTAGTTCTGTCAGTGGAGGGAACGTGGAGGATAAACTTCAAAGAAAAATTAATTTTCACTGTTTAGACAGATTTTAAAATTCAGTTAACTTATTGAATATTTAAAAATAAAGGAAAAATTAAAGATAAAATAGAGAAACATTTAGATTTTTACATCATTGACTAGATAAAATAATAAGATTTATCATTTATGATTTATGCACAAAAATGCTTTCAGCATATCACAGAATAACATGAAGCCTTTGAAAAACAGCTTTACAACAACAGAGTTTATCACTTGTCTGGATTTAATATAAGGATTGTATCTTTGTTATTAGCTAATGCATAATTTTTCTACATGTTAATGACAAATTTTTGCTAAAAAAAGTTTGTATGTGCCCCAAACCTGTTCATTAGGTTACTGTGAGGTGTCTGCTGAATCAGTAAAAATAATGGAAAGGACTGGAATCTGGTAGGAACTTCAGTATCATCTGTTGCACTGAGTTTTTCATTGAAGTGCATTAAAAAAAAAAAGTAGTAAAAATTTATAAACCTTAGCAGTTTATCATGACGTCTAGAAATTACTAATTGAAACCAAGGAAGGCATAGTATGCAACATTTTTTCTTCTAGGAGGAAAATACTAAGCATTTCTTTTCCTTCCAGAGTCTGAAAGAAGACCAGATCTTAGAAATAGCTTTCGATGTTGCTATGAATCACAGACAAAACAAATTATTTGAATATCAATATGAAAAGTTGGAGATTTGGTTTTCATTCTTTGAATTTTCTAAAATTCAAAAGAAAGATGCCCTATGCACAGGCTTATAGAATTAATTCAAATCTCAATGTGTTTGAATGTGTTACTAAATAAATTCTATTTTATATTATCTCAATTATCTTAAAGGTTCATTTGCCAAATTTAAAATATAGGGACAAATTTGCAGGTATCTTTTTCCTTATCTTCATCCAATGAGGGAAAAAAATACTTGCTTCCATTTTAAGAGACCACATTATTAAGAAATTCAAATTAATTTAACCTCAGAACATATTTTACGATCTACAGAGAAAAGGAGAAATGAAAGAGCAGAATTTTAGAATTTAGGTGATGTTTTCCATCATTAGCATGTGATTTATTTACAGTCAATTTAGATTGTGTGTTGATCTAAGAACCTGATTATTCACACAATTTGGTTGTGTGGTAATTACGGTGGTTCAAAGAGCTGTTGGGTAGTGCTATGAGAAGAAAATCCATGGAGAGTTGCTACATAAGAAGAATCTGGTTTCAGACTGTGGTTTCAGCCAACTGAGCTTCAAATTTTGGAAATTGATATAATATTCAGGAAAGTGTTGTAAAATGTTTACACTCTTTCTTGCATTTCCACTTCTGATGGTGTCAGAGATTGAGCTATGTGGCAAAGATGGAAAAAAAACCCTTTACATTTTAACTCCTCTTTTCAATTCAGTCTTAACCCTGATACTGTTCTTCCTCCCCCACATTTTATATGTGTAGCAAGATGATGATACAGAACTCTTGCTTTGCATTGGTTGCAGTCTGAAATGTACCTTTCTAATTATAATGATCTTTCCTGAGTTTAGGTTGGTTTTGCCTCTGCACAAGTTAAAAAAAAAAGTGCGTTACAAGATCTAAAAGTTTTACCTAACCAGAAAAGGCAAACTCTCAGCACATGTTCAACAATCACCTTCAGTTATCTTGTCCAGCAGTATCATACTTGCAAAGGATGGTTGGCCATTGGTTCAACTGGGTATGGCAGTTTTAAATACATTTCACAGAGGACACCTAGAGACAAACTCCTCACGTGGATGATTTTAAAAAAGTCGACTGAGCAAACTTTGGAATTTATTCTAAACTCAGAACTTCATGAATTTATGAGATAATTCTGTAATGTTTTTTGTCACTTCTGTACATCTCCATCACTTTGGAGTTTTTTCTGGTATTGAAGAACTGAAGTTGTTTTAAAGAAAGATGTCTATTATATAATGCTATAAAGATATATTAAGTATTATGTAATATAGATCTATTAAGTACTGAGGTTACAGTATTATGACAGCATCTTTGTGTCTTCTCAGTGTCTCTTGTAACTTTATTCTAGGTCTATCAGCAGTGAATAGGAAAAGCTGTTCTATGGATGTATGCTTAGATTTATAGCCAAAAGATGAACTGATTACTAGCTTCTGACACCTTTGTCGGATGTGCTATAATGAAAATTCTTTCAAAAACAATGATAAGCAAGAACATCCCAGATTTGCTGCTCAGTTCATTTCTTCACTTTGAAATAATGAGTTAAGAGATTTCTCCCTCTCAATACCAGAGGATAAACTGTATGTAGTGTCGATGTCCCTTTAACGGCTGGCCCAGTTTACAACCTGTGAGGCAGAAACAGAGACTTGGTAATTTTCAAGCGCAGGGGGGAATTGATGTGGGGAGAGAGGTGAGTTGTCCTACTTAAACAGTGTTAAACCTGAACTCTATAAGATATTAATATCTCACCTTCCTCCAAATCCCACAGTAGAACTAAAAAGCAAATTCACTCAAATTGTTCATCATGCTGGAATAATCAATTCTCTGAGCTGTTAGAAGTAAAGGCCTTCATTTTTGCATTGTGTACTGTTAGTGTGAATATATATGTATATAAACACACACGCACAACAGTAAAGGTTCCTTGCTTCCTTTGCCTTTGGACTTTAGGTGCCACAGGAACATTATAGAAATTCAGTAAAAAAATCATGCTGACTCATTTCCTGAAGGAATGAAGTAATTAAATCTCATCTTAGACTGTGATGTCAGTCCTCTTCAGTAACTTTTGACCTAAGATCTGAAGCGGGACTTGCTCCTCTGACATCATAACGATAAGAAACGAGTAAAAATTTGAGGAATATGTACATTTCATAAAAATTAATGATTCTTTAAAAGAAGGAAAATAATAAGCCTTTCTGTCTTGATGCAGGGTGGAAGGAGTTTAGAGAAACAAAGGCTGGAAAGGCAAGAGAAGGACCTGATTGCTCTCTGAAATGGTTTTAAACTTGTAAAATCAAAACCAATGCATAGCAGACTCACATGGGATATTACAACCAAGTGCTTTAGGATTATATTTCCATAAAGCTCATAGGAGGATTTTCTTGATTTAGAGATCCATATGGAGCTTGAGAATAAATGCCTACTCTGTCTTACCTGCACAGCTGAATTTACTTTGGAGAGTAGTTACCAAGCCACTTCATGGTATTTAAAACATCATGGCAGTCAAGTGCAAGGAGTCTGGAAAAAGGGAAACTTTGTACCCATCTTTCAAAAGGGTAGAATGGAGGACCCTAGGAGCTACTGACCTGTCAGCCTCAGCTCTGTGCCTGGGAAGATCATGCCAGGAACAGATCCTCTTAGAACCTCTGCTGGGGCACATGGGGGACAGGGAACTGATTTGAGACAGCCAGCATGGCTTCACCATGGGAATGTTGAATGAGGCACTTCATGAAGAGGTTTGATCCTTCTTTCTCTAACTTATATTGCCAGGAAAAGCAAGTAGCTTTTTTAATTTGCAAGCAAGTGATAAGCTTTTTCCCTTAAATGCAGAACTACAGAGCTGAAACAAACTTCTGGACTGTAAATTGACTTCCAAACAAAGGCAGATGACTGATTCATACATATCAGAGCTTTCCACTTATCTTTTTGAGCTTATGAGCTGTCATTAATATTCCAGCTTAATTTGATTCGTTATTTAGTATACAATCTTCTAATGGAAGACTCCATGATACACAACTGTGTGGGAGTCATTTTTTCTTTGGATGACTGCAGATGTAGGTTGAGCTTTGCCTATATGTTCTTTACTTACCATTTTCCTGTTAAAATATGCTGTTTTCTGCTGCTTCTACAGTTACCAAAAAGCACACATTTGGATTAAATTTTCCCATATATGGCATTTGCTACATCAAGAATTTACCTTGAAATGCTTCATTTTATATGGTTCTTCTTTGGCATGAAGAAGAGCAAAGGGGATGAGGGAACACATTTTGGTTCTCCCTATTAAAAATAAGAAAAACCATGAAATCTGGTAGTGACTTAATATCTTACTCAAGGTTTGCCAGAGTCAGGAGCTTTAGTTTTTGCTGTTCTGAAAGCTGAAGTATGGTTAACAACAATTTATTTGCAGCCATATCCTGTCCTCTGAATCTGAAGGCTACATCCAGTGTGCAGATCACTGTATATATATATATATATATATAAATAAGTATATAAAATAACACACATATGTGAAACTGAGCAAGAATTTCCATTCAAATAATATTTCTGAGTGCTGTGAATGGTCTGTTGCAAGGTACCACATCAAACACCTTTTGCCTGAGCTAGCCATTTCCCACCTCATATCCAGGCACTGAGGAGAAAGATTCAGTTAACCTTAATCCTACTTTTTCTTCCTTTCCAAGTGCTTGAACAGTCTTAAATAATTTTTCTTTTTTGGGTGCTGCTATGATTTGCACATAATTCAGTCTACAACCAGTACCAATTTATAAGATGCCCTGAAGGCAAGATAACTCCTGATGCTGAGCAGCTGTAGGCATCATGACATGTTTGATTGTAAGAAAATTTACTACAATTTTTTGTAGTTGTAAGAAAGTTGACTACACAAAGATGTACAAAATTACATACATAAAATCACAACATATGTGCACACATGAGCTCAGAGATACACTAGCAGCTGTAAATTATCTTGATACACTGAAGAAATTTAAAAAAAACTGCTGACAAAGAGAAAATAAAACCCAGGTATCTCAGCCACCAACATTATTGAAATATTTTTCCTCTAGGTTTGGTAAGAAAAGCACCAATAATTTTTAAAAGGCCATTAACTTTAAATTGCTTTCTCCTTCAGGCAAGGATTTTATCCTTTTTATTTTTTCATTATTATTATTTAAAACTGGCAATGTTTCTGGACAAAAAATATAGATGTAAAAACTATTAGAAATATCATTTCCTTGAAGAGGTTAATATAAAACTCTACCAGAGTTGTTCATCTTGAGTGATATTTTACACATATGAAGAGTGCCAGAGATAAGAAATCAATTATTTTTTTTTAGCTAATAAAGTATAATATATAAGTCCCAGAGAAGATGTGCACATGGACAGCTGTGAGCAGTCTTGTTTTGCTTTACCTAGATTTGGAACTGGGAAAAGTCAAGCTTTGATCTGCTGACAGTGTTACTGTGGAGCTGCTCCTGAGCTAATACAGTAAAAAAAACCCAGCAGTATATCTTAGTTTATGTTTGGTGATAGGTTAATATGGTTATACACAGGGAGCTGACATATGACAGAATGAACACTTGTACCCTGAACTGATCCATAGTGTCATGGAGCTCCACTATTATTTCTGCTATGAGGTGTTTAAATGTTGCAAGTTATGATGCTTAATATGCATAGTATGTAAAAATATATGCTATATATTTTTTATAGTTTTTGCCATTTCTTAAATGTTAGATAATCTTGGCTAGAAAAAAGTGAACCAGTGGTATTTGTAGCAAGTGAGGAGAAAGAGAATGCTGTTTAACCTTAGACTTCTAGTTTGCTTGTCTGACAGAGGAATTTAAAATATGTGGAAAATCCAAGATGCATTACAGGGCACTAAGTGAAAAGGTTCATAGTATAGGTATTCTCCATAAGATTTTCTCCCTATTCTTTGAGCCCATGTGAAGCTTTTGTGCAGTGAGTGGTGTTGGATTCTTCATAGCGCTCTCAGGTCATTTGCAACAAGCTCAGATTTTGTCAGAATTTCTCAGCCCATGTAGAAATTTGATGCTTTTGAAGTGTGTTTCAGGAAATATATAGGTACAATACTCATATTAATGTGTTCTCAAAGAATTTTGTTGCCTTGCCTCTGAGTCAAGGGAATGAGGTTACTCTGTTCATTCACACAGAGTAATGCAGTAATACATAAATGTCATTTGGGAGCTCTACAGCTGCCATTCAACATGTGGGAGGCTATCAGAATATATCTCTGGATTTACTGCAAATAATGGATACAGAACAGGACACTCTTAAATACCATATGAAAGATTGTCTCTTTGTTAGCTTTTTTTTTTTTCTTTTTTGATTCATTTTATTTACATTTTACAAGAAATTGTAGATTTGATGCAGCACCAGAGAAGCAGTAGCAATTTTTATGCTTGGTTTATTGAGGTTGGTTGATTTTCCATAGTCACATGTTTGTATTTCAAATACTATTGAGTGCCTACACTTACATTCTGACCCACTATTTTTAATAGCACGTTGACTCTACAATTCATTTATTCACCTTATGCACGTATGGAAACAAATTCACAGTGTAATCAGACTTTGAAAGCTTATTCCAACTGTACCTCAATACTTTGAGCTAATCATATTCTAAATGGTGCTTTTTGAACTGTATTGTGTATTTCATTGTGATATAGTTTTGATATGACTTTTCCTTTTTCTAAGACATCATTTTTCTTTCTGTGGTGTGTTAGATACCACCATACCAGAGGTCTACAAAACCTTACTGAGGAATTGTATTTTATAAGTATGTTTATATTTGCTATACAGGTGTCCAGACCTCTACTGAGAATTTTTCTTGGAAACTTAAACAGAAAGGGCCTAAAACCTCACTAATGATTTGTACATCAAGAAAAGACTACTTAAACTACTTGCTTACACTTAACTAGTGTGTTTGCATCTTTTTTCTTTGCTTTTTTTAATTTTTTGTAAATTATCTCTGTTTGTAAGTCAGAAAGAGGGAAATTCATTTCACAAAATAGGGGTAAAATATCTGACCTTTTTATTTAGTCAACAGAGGGAAATAGGCATTGCAGGGTACAATTTTTATCATAGCGATAATGTCTATGAGAGAATAGATGAGAAAATAGGCCTAGGAAACATTTACTTACACTGGAAAATAAATTTTTCTTTGAGTTCATTGTAGTTTTGATTATTTTCTTAAAATAATTTCAACTTAAAATATAAGTTGAAATGTGTTTCAGGACAAAAATTTTAAAAATATTTATATAAAAACCATTTAGTTAACAATTCAATTAATCAGAGAAGATTTCATAAACCTTTTTGGTTGGCCTCTGACTTCAGTTTTTTATTTGGATAAGCAATTTGTGCTCTGCTAATGTGCTCTTGTTGGTTCTGTGAAATTCAGTTCAGAAAGCGAAGGCCAGGGCAGAATAGTTATAAAGATCATTACACTGGGATGCCATATGTTGTCATATGACATTGAGCTGCTGCGTGTCTGTACAATTCTTTTCCCTTCAAATCCGATCTGGATCTGTTCTGGGCAGTGCATAACAATATTATAGTCTGAAATCTGGCATATTTTTTAGAAACCACAGCCAAATATGCTGCCATTTACCTCCTATTCAAGCCAAGAACAACAGCCAGATTTTCACATCTCATTCAACATTTGCCTTTAGTAGCATGATTCCTGTTACTGGAAATAGCTACACTATGTATTTCAGCAGACCATGATAGTTCTGTCTTGTTTTGTGTGAGGAAAATTATTGGACACACTTATAAACATTAGATATGGTTTACAGAAACTTTGTGTTTTTGTAATATCAATGGGATTTATCTTTCATTGGTGTAAATCGTCACTTCATTGACCTTCTATCCTATCATTAACTTCTATAAGGTCATATATAATTCTCTATTGAGTATTTTTCTAGGCTGCTTTTTCTTCTTTGTTTGCTATTTTTTGCACTGAATAAGTAGAGACCACTGTATAAATAGCACTACTGATTAGATAGTATTCCAGTAACAATTTTTGTCCTAGATTAAAACCTAAATGTTCTGAGCAGTAGCATAAAATTCTATTTATAGAAAACAGATGACAACCTGTAAGAGTGAAGGGTAAACCATTTTACTCTGCAAAATAAATGCAAAGTTGCACTTGATATGCTAAGTCCTTTTTGTGGCATGTGAGGAATGTCCTCATGATTTGTCAAATACATATGGGGTGATTTGGAAAAAGGCCATCTGTCCTGTGGTAGAATACAAATAGAGATGGCTGTTGCACTCAACAGTACACAAGACTAAAAGAATTTGATCCCCCTGAGATCTCCTTGGAAATATGATTGTAAGAAAATTGGATTGCTTTGCTGATATTCATCATTGAAGAGAAAATGTGGTGAAAGGATGATCAGAAGTGAGACCAAGAAAAGATAACTATAGAATGGAAAAATGGAAAATAAAGAAAATTATTTTATTTAGCTAGGTTCTCTTTCTTTGTGTTGCATCTTGTAAAAATGTTCACAGTACTTTTTTATGGAGTGGTTCAGGTCCACTGTGTGTAACCACGGGTTGTGGGTATAGAGAGGCCATACCTTGAGAGGGTGCCACTGGCTCTCCCACTGCCACTCTGTTACACTCAATTATTCCTTGAAGCCTGTGGTACAATGCCTGCTTTCTTCTGTAACTCATGGGATGTGTTTATGCTTGTGCTGTTTCTCTAGCTTCCTTCTTTCTGTCTTTCTGTGAAGTGTATCAGAGGGCTGTGGCCATATTCTCCCTCCAAAGTGCAGAACTGTGAGTTCGCTCACATTTTAAGATAGCGGGTGCTCTAAACAGGGCTAAAAAGACTAATGGACTAAAAAGATCTGTCACTTGTGTGTATTGGGATGGTGTCTGAAGTCCATTGGTCTTCCTATACCACCCCATCTCTTCAGAAATCAGTTGAGAGGTAGCTCATATAAAAATGCTAATATTTCCATTTTTCTGGGGCTTTCTTCTGCAGAGGAAGGAAAGGCACTTAGACCCTTTGTCTGTATCTCATGCTCAGAGTAAGGCAGCTTTAACTTTTAAATTTACCCCTGTGTATGGTAGTGGCTGTGTGGTAGTCTCCAGCTACAAGCTCAAGGTAGTGGAGATGATTCAGTCAGAGTCAGATCCTTCTCTCATCTCCCCCCATACTTTTTTCCTGGGTGAGTCATCTTTGTCCTCACTGAGTGAAGTCATCTTTGTCATGAATGAATGGTTAGGCTGCTTAAAGTATTACCATCAGAGGTATTGGCCAAAAGCAGGTTTCAATATGAACTTGTGAAAGTGAAATTTTTAACAGAGTTTGATGTCTAGGTTTACTCTACATATTTATTATGTAGATGAAGCATATATAGGAAAGTCAGATTAGAATCAGTTTAGAATAGTTACACAGAAATCAGGGATGCAAAAAGGTAAAGATAAAAAGGATACAGATAAAAAGATAGGGGTTCAAAACGGTTTAGCAGAACTTAATAATTGACTAATTTATTATTCTTATAATGATTCAATAGTATTTACTACAATTATGAGACTGACTTAATTATAATTTTATAATAACAGCATTTATATCACAATCAATTCACATGCACGCACCCATGGAAAAGAGATGTATTTATCTATATCTATATCCATGTACATCAAAATTTCCCTCATGTTCATGGAAATACATCAAATCCCTTAATTTTTCTCAACAGACATGGGTTTCACCTTGAGTATGTGAACAGGGGCCTACCAGCCTTGGCTTCATCATGAGCCACAGTCTGTCAAGTATCAAAAACTTGACAGTTCATGAGTTCCAAGAGGCTTCCTACTTAGAGAGAGGCGCTGGTGCAGCCTGCTGTAGTCCAGGAGAACTCCAATGGGCCTACCTTAGGATCACCCTTTAAAAGGTTGCAAGGTGATTGGCTTTACACATCTGCAAAATTTTCATCCTGGAAATATCCCATCTTGTTAACTCCTTTCCAAAACGTTTGGAAATAATTTCAAAAACCCCAGCAGTAATCGTACTGTTCCACTTGGGCTACAATGCAGTTGGAAATGTTCCAAGGTTGTCACTGGTGACTGATTATCCTTTTGCCACCTTGGCCAGGCAGCTGATGTTCCTGTTACAGTCCTTGTTGTTCCCACCTGAATCATACAAGAGTGCCTGGTATGGTCAGGGATGCTTGGCCACCCAACTGCTAGAGTAAAGGGACCCCTCAGTGCTCAGCTGGTTCAGTCAAAGCTTGTCAGGGGTTCCTGATGTCATAGAGCAGACCCAAGAAGGAGGATGCAAAAACACGTTCTTGAAAAGAAGAGACATCTCAGGAGTGGGGCATTTTTAAATATCACAATGCCATGCCTTCTGCATTGGTGGGGGGCTGGAATGAGTGTGGGCAGGTGTGACCCTGGTGGCATAATACCCAGGGAATGCCAGAGAAGTGTGCCTTAGAAATGCCATCTGGGAATTGTTTGGAAAAGTGTAGTTGAGAATCATAAGCATGCCAAAGGCTGTTCCAAAAATCTAATCACATGAACAATTGATGCCATGATGATTTTTTGCCTTTTCTTTTAAACACCTTTTTGTACCTTTTTGCAGCTTCTGTATTCCTTAGTGCTTTTTGCCTACATTCTTGGACTTGTTTGTTAAGCTGGGAGACTAATTTTAGAGGTTTCGTAGTTAGGGGTCAACATGCCCCAGACCCCAAGGTCCTCTCCAGAACACATTTTGTAAAATAAGATAGAACCATCCAGGGGAAGGTTCCTCAGGGAGGGGGGCTCATTTGAGCCTCTCACTGGGGAATTTATGATAGATATGCTAATTAGTAAAACCTATGTTATACCAGATCTTTGAGGGGGTTTGGACAGTGTACACTGAGGTGCATTTGACCTGGACATAGTGCACCTAAGGATCCTTAAAATAAATACCAAGATAAAATCCCTTTTTCCCTTCTAACCGTGTTTGACTCTTGATTTTAAGACCAGGAAAAGGCATCGCAATGACCTTTTAACGTCTTGAGCACATGCCCAGGTTGTGTTCACTTTACTAGTACAGATCTAGCTTCTGCTTGACAAATGTTAGTCTTGTCATTTTTTCTGAGGTTAGATTTCAGCAGTGTTAGTTAAGTTTTACCTGGGAGAAAGCTGCTACTCTTTTCCTGATTTCTTGACATAATGCTTTTAAAAATAGCATAGGAAAATGCTACATGAAGTAACTGGATTGCTCAAGGAGTTTGCTGCAGGAAGTTACACTGGATTCTTTACTGATGTCCTTGAGGATAGAAATGGGACAGAGAGGTACAGAATTATTCCTTTTTTAGTATTTCAGATGCTAAGGAAAAACAAGCATGGATGAGAATAGAAGATTGGAAAAACAATGGTGGTCATTATCTGCTCTGCAATTTTCTTACACTAAAATAGATACTGTCCATCTACCACATTCTTACACAGTCTTGGTATAGCAGCAAGACTTCTACTTAAGAAGGATGAAATGAAGATTCTTTCATTGCAGATAGATTCATAACCACCCAATCTGTCAGAGTGAGAGCAAGATAAATGCCAAGAAACTTTTTTATTTCATGATGGTTTTCTGTAGTATTTTGCTTGGAAATAGAAAATTATGATTTCTGCCTCTTCCATCATTGTTTTTGATTGTTGGGATTGTTACCATCTCTATTTCTTCATGAAGCTTGCGGAAATGAATAATCACAAAGTCCTTCACTCTATTCTGAAAGTCCTCTAGTTGGTCAGCTTCAAGTCTTCAATGGGTTTTGCTTAAATATGTTTTGCATGTCCACCTGTTAGATCATAGAGAAAATGAATTAAAGCAATTCCAAAACATTTTACATTTTACATTTTCATTTTAGAAATCGGGTTCATGCTCCTTCAAGACTGGGGGAGTAAGACATGAATGAAAACACACAAAAAGGAAGATCAAAGCATACCAAAGGGTGAGTATGTGGACTGCCTAGGAAGCATTGTCTTAGAAAAAAAGCTACATTGCTGTGACCACAAACAGCTGAACCGTCTGCAAGTATGCTAAGCTCTGTGAGCTATTTAGTTTCCTATTAAGTGAATTTATGACAGGTCAAAACACGACAAATTGCTTCCGATTGACCCCTAGTCACAGCATTGTAGCTATTCTTGTGACAATGTTGGTGTGGCTAAAAGTATATCTCACTATTTCAGATAATGTGTTTCAATCAGTTATATTTTAGAAAGTATACATTAGGTGTGCATGTTAACTCTGATCAGCTTCTGACTTTAAGAGATTCTGATTTCACTCATTTGCTGAATGTTGGGAAGGTCATTAAAAAATGTGGGCTGTGTGGAAGTAGCAGTAAATTTTTAATATAACCTTGTTAATATCAAACCTGAGAGAGAAGAGTGTTATCAAGTCCAAAATGCTTCCAGCCACAAAATGTGGAAGGGAGAGGCAGGCCTTGGGAGTAGGTAGCTACCACCTGTCTCTATAAACAGGCGGCTGGCAAGGTCACCTTGGCATGAAATGGACTGTTCAGCCATCCTTGTGATAGAGTCAGGTAATATTCTTATGTATTAATAGGCTACATTGGAGTAAGTAGCAAGTAGAGAGCTATTCAGAATTTGCAATGGGTCTGAATTTTGGCTATAAAAATAACCAGAAAAATAGTGGCAATTGGTTCATTTTGTAGTTAAGAAGTGTGTCAAATTTATGGAAAATTTGTTATTAGTCTATTACTTATTTTTTTATATGGTGCACTTAAATTTGGCAGTCTGTTTCTCTGAAAGGGCTAGTTTTATTTTGGTTTGACTTTAGGCTATCAGAAATTTGATACTGTGTCATACTGAATTCAAAATATTCAAAAGTTTATCAGTGACTTAATTGAGTCTGTAAATAATTATGGTAGAAGACGGATAGCAGATTTTCATTTCTTTATCCATTCAAGTATTTGAATATTTTTCTAGTATATGCCAAATGAATTGCATGTTACTGGCTTGACACAAACCTTACATTAAGTCCTCTTGCAATATTTAGTTCAGACTAGAGACTCTGAACTCGTGGCCTGAGCATCAGCAGGGGGACAAAGGTCTTCAGTGAAGCCTGCTGAAAGCGACAAGCTCAGCCTCAGGCTCCGGAAATGAGAAACGGAGTGTGTGGGTGACAGTGCTGCCGCTCCACAAATGTGTGTGAGCTCTCAGATATTCTTGGTCTGTGTTGTGCTTAGCATTAGATTTTTTTTACAGGAAAAATTGGACATAGTGACTGTATGTTGCTAGGATTTGACCTACTGAAGGTAATGTCTTTTGACATTACTTAGGGAAAAATACGATGGCTACAAATAGGAGTTACAGAGAGAACACCATTGTGGAGGAATATAAAACAGAAAGAACTCTCCTAGTGAATGTGAAGTTATGGTTTAAGTTTGTCATCTCCATCCTCTCTCAGTGATCTGGAAATTAAACTGATATTTTACAGTTATGGTCTCACTTCTTCTCTGGATTTACCCAGTATTTTCTCCTTAACCAAAATGACATGAGCACTCCTGTGAAAACCCACAGGATTTCCAAAACACTCTCACAAAGAGGATGTTCTGTCAGCTTGCACACACAGCTGGTGCCCTCATTCACTCATTATGTGCCTTTTATTTTTAAAACCAGTAATAAGCTATTAGAATTAGTGTCAAGTATCATACCATCAGAGACTTTTGTCTAGTAGTAAGGGTGATGAACTATAATCCTTTAAATTACAGTACCTGATACCAAGCATTTTCATTACTGCTGACTACAGCTTTGAAGGGAGGGTGCCACGATGTCCTGTCACTGCTGTCATGCTGTTGACTGAAACCCATATATTGTGATATACTCAGGTTCTGGGATGCTTAAGGATATAAGCACTATAATTCAGATTTATCCTGTTTTCCTCAACCCTGTGTGAGGCCCTGATCTGCTGCAAGCCACGGTACATATTCTGAAGCAAAAGCTTGCTGAACCATTATTCCTTAGCATAAACAGCATACAGCTGTACACAGTCCTACATCTGTTCTGTCCCATCAAAGCAAAGGCATTCCTGTGTACCATAGTCTCTGTCGTGTTTCATGACAAAACGATTTCAAAAATATTTAAAGATCATTTTCTTTTTCTGCTAGTGATATATGTATGCCAGCAAAAGATCAGAGAGAGGATGGAGAACTATTCTTTATATAGTGGTGAAAAGATTTTTCAATAATTCTTAAAATTTTTTCAGAAGCCTCTTAGTAATTTCCTTATTCTGACCCTGTGACTGACCTCACAAAGGACTATAAAAGATGGTCTGGCTGACCTATGCATATTATACTGTTGTCCTTATAAATGGTATCATGTAAAAGAAGAGCAAATAATTACTGAACACTGGTATCTGGCACTGTTTCTGTGCTTCTAATAAAGCATTCCCTGCACAATGGTGTGTCCATTTGGGTGGAGTGGGTCATTCCAATGTGTCAGTAGCATAAAACAATGTGCAGACTCTGTGAAACTCAGAATGTGTTGTATGCCGTGGCATGTGGCATGCAGGCATATGGGGCTGTTTAAGGTATCAAACCCTGCTGGAGTACTGCTGGAGGATTACCGAGAGAGAAAGAGCTCACACTTGGTCTTTCCTCTTCTTTGCTGACTACTGGGAGCTGTCTTTAGCATATGCAGGCTCAGCTGTGCCTGGGCTTTGTCCAGGGGGAAAGCTTGTTGAGACAGGCCAGTGCAATGCAGGAAAGCAGGCTACTAAGAGAGCTCTTGGTGTGAGAGGGCCCTGATAATCCAGCTTGCTCCCTGAGCTTTAGTTTGATGTAGTGTCTTGGATGCATTACGAGCAAACAGTTTTCTTCTATAGTGAAAATGTAATGATATGTCTACATAAAGACTCATGTTTTAGCTGTGTACATGATCTTATATCTGCTCAGCCAGTACGATCCAGCATCATTACGTGCTATGCAACAATATTTGAGGTAGCCCTTTCCCTGTGTGTCACAAAACTAAGTGGAGTGATGCACTGAATGTGTTGCTTATTTTTATAGTATTTGGGTATCTTTGACCAGCGCTGCACTGGGCCACATAAGCACTTCAAAATGCCCAAGGAAAAGGAAAAAGTGTCTTTTGTGCTTTCCTCACATAAGTTGTCCCAGTGTTTCTTTTCAAGGTCTGGTTTCTTCCCCTGTGGATCTCTCCTCAGATGCTGTGTCCATGCCATCCTGCCAGGGGCTGTTTATACTTAGCAAAGAGACCATAAGTCCCAGAGTTATAACTACGGTGTCTCTGACTGATAGATTAAACACTGACCTTTTGATGTGTGACTAGGCCAAAGAGTCTTAACTGCAAAAGGTGCATTGTGACATTTTAAAAAGTAAATGTCAAACGTGGAACTAATGGAACATACACAGTAGAGAAGACAGAAGATTTAAGGCCTAATATTAATTTATCAAGAATAAGGAATAAACGGCATTTCAGTGGTACCTATGAGCTACCTAGGCTACTTGAAGTCCTACAAAGTAGAAGTACTGGAAAATGAATCTAGTACTAGTAGACTAGCTAAGAATCTAGTATTATGCAATGATAATACTGAAGTTTTTATATTAGAAGCCAAGTGTAAAACTAAAGTTCTTTTACTATATTCTTGTCACAGAAAATTCTGTCTGTACAAAGGGTCTAAAATTTTCCAGTTGTATTAAAACACAATGGTTTATGAGAACAAGAAAACAGCAATGCCCCATTGTGCTATAGTTTACAAATACCATTGTATAATTTAAGCTAGGACACTGTGGTTATCCCTTAAGGAACATATGGTGTATTAAGCAAAACCAATTACAAAATTCTCAGCTAGATTTACAGATTCTCTTTCTTTGCTCTTGTCTGAGGTTAGAATTGCAATGTTGCTATTTTTCCAAAGTGGAAGCCTATGGTTTTGAAAGCCTCTTGTTCTTTTGTTTATTATATATTCTCTTTCATTTTCATGCAGGGGAAATTTGCTCTTTTAAAACTCTGAAACTGAAAAGTACTCAACTCTTTCTCACCTGAGAAACAGCCTTGCTGACTAAATGGAGACCGTGCTGTGTGATTCATGAGGGTCTACCTTACTGAATAAGAAAGTAAATTTTGATACAGACATTGTGTTCTTAAAAAAAAAAATGCCTTTCCTGTGGTTTGGATCTTTTTATACAACTAAGATGATCAGCAGTAACGTGGGTGACTAATAAGAATTAACATGGTAACTAACATTTTCTCTATCACTTCCATTCTTTTTCCCCCCATTCCCCTGCTTCTTTTAGCCTCAGCCAGCATGAAGGGTGCCTCTATGAATCTTGAGTAGCGTCTGTATCCATACACCTATTGAACCCAAAGGCCTTCTAGATGCTTGACAGTATGTTCTTGGATGGAAACCTGTGCAGGAAAGATTAGGAGTTAGATCTTAGGTTTATGGGTAAAGAAATGACCTGGACACTGTGAAAACACAATGAGATGTATCAACTTGCTTAAAATTAATGTTAAGTGAACCTGAGTCATTGTTCACAGGTAGATGCCTCAGGCAACAAAAACTTCTTCAAATTAATTTAAAGAAGCACAGGAAGCCCTTGTCTGTTCTGTTCGCATTCAACATGGAAGTGATCTGACTCTTTACCCGTTATAAAACTCAATTTAAGACACACTTCCTAAAAGATGTTTTCTCTTCACAAGTGAGTCTAGGTAGAGTATTGACAAATTTTACTACATTAACTTTCTTTTAATAGGCCTCTGTGTTCTGGTGTTTTGCAAATCAACATATTAAATCTGAAGGAAATCAAGTTTCTTGGGCAGTATCAGAAGTTAGAGGCTTCTTTCTCTGGGTTAATAGTTAAAAAACCCTTTCAAAGGTCAGTAGCATTAAAGAAAAATGGCTATCAGGCTACAACACACACAAACCACAGAAATATTGATTTCTCAGGCTTTAATTCTAGGTGGGCCAACAAAGCAATCTATTTTTATGCAGTTTTTTCAGACGAAAAAGTTTTATCAATGGAGTTTTGCTAAGACTGTAAGAATAAATCTTGCCTATGAGGAAACTAAAGTAATAGGATTAGAATTTGGACCACATAATCCTATATGTTTTTTTTCTTTAAAAGCCTGTTTGTGTTAACTAGTTCTAATTGGATGACTTTAGGGGGCTCAAAAGCCTCCATGAGGCCAATGTGTTAAGTGGGATGCATTTCCCAAGTAACAAATTTAATGATCTGCTTTGAAAGAGAGGCTAAGAGATAATCAATAGCCCCCCAAGGATGTGTTCAAGCTTAATGGATTTAACCAAACAGATTATCCTAGTATTTATAGTTGCTCTTCACTAGATAGTTAAAAAAAGTATGTTTGTAAATGGAAGAAAACAAAGAACTCATGTAATCTTATTTATGAAGTTATTAGTGAAAGCAGTTTCAGTCCCCTCAAATTATTATATATTTTAACATTTTTATTGTGAATTCCATCATGTGGTTTTAAATAATTGAGAGTAACTTAATCTCATTGGGAATGGAATGGTATGCCCTAACATATGGTGAGGCTCGTGTCATCAGAAAAAAAGTCTTGTCAGTTGTTTCTCTTTATAATAATGGTAGGCACTGCTTAATGATTCCATGTATCTTTTTTCACTATGCACTCTCGCAAAAATCCAGTGAGATCTTCTGAGGGTTTCATTACTTTTTTCTTTGAAAGGCAGTTTCCTGACAGACATTGAACTCTGAAGAGTGTCTGGTCACCTTTGCTTCTACAAAATTCCTCAGACACACTCAGCAGTTCTAATATTATACCCATCCCTGGTTTATTTTCTTTCCAAATAAATTTTTTGTCTTGACTGTTGTCCATCCACTGAAGTAAACAATATCTTTGAATGTGCTGCCTGAAAATTGGTTCCTATGAATGTACCAGTAAGAAAACACTGAGCATGCTATTTATTTGGTATGATACACATTATTGCTGTAAATTAAGTACAGAATATGTGGTAATCTAGAGAGAGGACAAGGAAGCATCATAATTCAGAAACAGTCGTTTGTGTCCCAGTGATTGCACTGCAACTCCACCCCTGTGAAAATCCACAGGTAAAATTCCCATCAAGATATTACTCCAAAGGCATATTCCAACCCCCACAACCCTCATAGCATGCCACATTGTCTTCAGGAACATTGTGCTTTTTCTATAACAAGCTCAGTACTAATTAATTTTCCTTCACTGGGTTGCCCCATCAATGTCAGAATGCCAGATGGGACTGATGGCCTGCGAGTCACAGAGAAATCCTGTAGGATGGTTTCACTAGGACTGAGAAATATGTCAGCAGACATGACTGGACTCACTATTTTCGTGTCCTATGTTTACTCCATACTCTCTTCTCCCTTTATATAGCCTTGGGCCTGAGAACCAACAGAGCTGCATCTGATGCTGGGAAAGAAAAAGAAGAAACCTAACACGTATTGATGAAAAAAAAATATTTATCATAGGCTCACTAGTGCAATAGGACAGGTTTAATTTTCTAGTAAATATTTTCAACTTTGCCATGTTAGAATAAGAGTGCACAAAGTGTAAGAGAAGCAAACCTCTGATGATGTGTAAGTTTGTAAACATCTGGTCTAGTTAAACAATTTGGCCAAAGCACTCATGACAAATACTTTGTATTGATCCAAATAAGGGTTTTAAGGTTTGCTAGGAATTACACAGATGAGGTTTGATGCCATATGGCTTACCTTCTGTGTCAGTGATGAGGGGAAAGACTTATTTTACAGCTGAATGCTATCATCCCTTTTTCCCCTTAAAATGTGTAAAACTCAAGACACACCCTGACAGCTGTTATGACCCACCACTGAGAAGGTGTAACTGAGGTTTCTGTCGATAGATCCCTTGGGACAGATTAGAGTAAAATGACTCTGAATGACCAGTGTGTGTGAGTGTGTGTGTGTATACAAATATATGTGGCAAGTTTATTTTCGAACAATTTGGTTGCAATGGAAAGGAGCCATGTAGCCATTTTGGTTATTCTATATCACTTAAGAAAACATATAAGGAAAAAAGAGGAAGACAAAGCAAGGATAATAGTAGAGGAAAGATACTACCAGACATGAATCCAGAGACAAACTTGATTGTTGCAATGTAGATGTCAATGGTTTCAGTCTTGATCTATCAGGTGGGGAGAGAGCTTGAAACAGAAAGTTCAATGGGTCAATGTTTAGTGGAAGGCCCCAGAAATTAGTCTTGGGGTGTTTCAGGGGTCTTTGATGGTTTATGACATGACAGCTCTTTCTCACGTCTGTGCAGTTGTGCCAGTTGTGCCTTATCAGAAAGGATGAACACTTTCAGGATTATGTGTGAATATTTCGATATCTCCCTTGAGGGGGAAAGAGGGGTAGTTTAACACCTTGGCCTTATCCGGAAGGAGAACATTGGTATGTTAAAAAGCATTGTCCCATCTCACAGGATCTGCTTCTTATCAGCCTTTTCACTTATCTGGCTCACAACCCAGATCATAACTAAACAAAGGTTGGTTTGTTATGGTCATCTTCTGGTGGGTGCTCACCCCCTCTGCCCCTGGGTTGTTCTTCTGCAGGTCAGAGATGTGGACACCCCACACCCAAAATCTCTCTTCCTCCCCTTCAGCTGGGGAGTGCAAACCTGGCCTCACCACAACACTGCTGCTTTTGCAAATGGCCAATTGTTTGAGTCATTAACCATTACCATTTCAGTCTCTCACAACAGCTTGGGCTGTGCCCCTTGGTCTAGTCTTCTAAGTGAAACCTTTGAGTTCCTAGAGAGAATGGACAGCTGAGACCATTCTTAAGTCAAAAGACAAAGTAATGATGGAGGAAAGTCTACACTATGCCAGAATTGCAGTCAAAAGGAGTGAATACATTGTTCTGTGCATGCAGACCAAGTCTGCAAGAGCAAGACTTCCCCTTGCCATGCGCTATCTGCCAAGTCCAGGGACAAGGAGGTTCTGGAAGAAGATAGGTGGGATTATTTTGTCTTCTCTGTATAACTTTTCTGAAGTAAATCTTATTCCTTACATAAGAGATTCTAATTTGATCACGCACCCTACTTATATTAAAGTTATCTAAGTAAAAAATGAGAAGAGATTTTATAAGTGAACTGACTGTATGCATTTAAGATAATGTAAAGATACCATCAAGGGTCAATGCTGTTTGAACAAAAGAGAACCATCTCATTTTTAAACTAAAGGGGATTGTTTTATATGGAAACAAGATGTTGCTGGAAATGTTGGTACTTAAAATAAAATGGAAAACAAAAATTTGCTGTGTTTATGCAATATGTTGACACAGAAACAAAGCACACTCTCCTGTAAAATTATATTTTATTAATAATATTAGCTAGTATAGTTAAGTTTGAGTTGATTATTCCTCATGTGAGCCTCTGAAACTCAGGACTGCAGTGTTTATGGTCTTTAATTTCAATAAAAATCTCTTTCATTCAATGAATGAATGAAATAAAAACCCAGATCTGGACTAAAATGGTGAACTTCTTACTGATGGTGATATTGAATTTTGTATGACCATAGAGAAATTATCATGGATTTCTCTGCCATTCCTTTTTTTTCTATAGGACTCCTTACAAGAGTTTTATAGGGACACTGACAGTTCATGAGATGTCCTCATTCTGCTATTGCTTTGTGCATCGTAGCTGTGTGAAAGGTAATAAAGAACCAATAAGGATCACTACAGCTCTTTCTTGTACAGTAGCTGCAGATGCATGCAGAGGGACTGCTACCTGACTGAAGTGCACATGGTGGGGAAGGGCACATGGTCATGGTTTGCATCCCCTTACGTGGTGCAACATATTGAAAATGAAGAAAAAGTCAGAAGTCAAGTACTCTTAGAGGTGGTTTTAGAGACTTCCAAGCCTATTTGTATCATAACTGACTTAATATGTGTATACTTGCCTTAGTAGAGTAATATCTCATTCCCAGTTATGGGAATACTGTTGTTTTATAGCTTATGACGTGTCACATAAATGGGTTTATCAGGATTATGCACCAAATTCTGATATTAAATAACAACATTATTAACGTTAACAATAATAGCATTGTTGGAATTGCAATGAGTTAGTGGACTTCTAGAACGTCAAATTTTCATTTTTGTTAATGGCATGAGGAGCTGTATCAGCTAATCTATGTTTCCAGATAACAGTCCTGAATTCTGGTCCCTACAGACCATCTCTAAACTTACAGCATGATACTTTATACTGAGTGACCTTGAAACTCCCTTATAAGCACTAATTCAGTCACTGCTTGGCAATGGCTCTAAGCCCAGGTTTAAAGTGAAAACACTAAAACTACTGTATTTTTCACAGTAAAAGGAAATACGACCAGTTTTGACAGTCCAAGAAGAATGATGCAGGCTTGATATGTCTTTATAAATCCTGAAAACAGTGGGGTTGACTAGCCGTTTGAAGACACCCAAGATGGCCTCTCTTATTAGGGAATGGGAAATTAAGGCTTAGCAGATTGTGTACCAGTCAAATGGGCTCAACACTTCACTAGTTGTGGATTTAGTGGCTCCAATTTGTACTATTTCAGGACCTGCTTGCCATATTCTTTCATTCTAAGGATGGTCCTCAGTGGCTTTTAGAAATGTTTTTCTGTTCTGTACAAAGTCTGTGTACAATTTCAGGAAACGATTTCAGGGGACTATTTTGGAGCTGACCATGAATTCAAAGCAAAAGTCTAGGCTGGAGTAAATACTTTAGTCCAAACTTGCTCAAATCTGGACTAGGATGAAATTATGGAAGATGCCACAGTTGCATAAGCATGACAAGTTCTTGAAATTTCACCAACTGAAATCAGTCTACCTGATACATCAGCTTCAGTACTGGGCACTAAGTTGTCCTGATATTTTGGAGTTTAGACACATTGGAGACAAAGTGAACCCAAAGCATGGGAAATGTGATTTTAAAATTACAACATGATGAAATAGATTTTAGGTTACTTATAATGTTTGAAACCACTGTTACATTTAATAAATATGACCCATTTTTTTTTTCTAAATATCTTACATTTATTTTAATAAACAGTCATTAGTAAGTGCATCTTGTTAAAAATTGTTCACTCAAGTTATCTTGCAAATGTCATCCTGAACAATTTTATTTGATGGAGATCATAATCTGTATTTTTTACCTGCAGAATTACCATGTATCTTTTGAAGTAGTCTCCCTATTTTACATTCTAGGAACATGTCATGCAGTTTGCTGTAGATAAGAGTCATTATAGAAAGATTTATGTGAGTGTAACCCCCTCAAAAATTAGATAAGCTCCATACCATCTCTTTTACTTGACAGATACTGGATGCCTGGTCTTCAAGAAGACTAAGACCCACTATTTTTCCTGTCTGATTTCTGATGTACAGTGCTGATGAAGTCCCAGAATCCTGAAGCTGCAAATGACGCAGTAAATCAGGTATTCAGGTAATATTAAAGTCTCTGCATGACATTTTCTCATTCATAGTGTTACCTTTTCAGACTTGATTTTTGAGCAGGGAACACATATTGCCAACAATATGTGCTATCTAATGAGAGGTTTTTAAGTGTAGAGGTTCTGGTTCTGCAAATTCTGTACAGGTAGATGACCATGTAGAGTGCCAGTGACACATCTAAGGCTGTCTATGCAGAAAATCCATCTGTGTTGCAGGAATGCAACTACATGATGACGTAAAATCATTCATAGAACTCCCATTGAAGTTCATGTCAGACTGAGGGCAATGAGCCATATGATCCTCAAATGCAAAACTTCAAAGTTCAGTCAAAATAGTTTCAGTTTATTCCTTGTCACTGACTTTTATATTTTCTTCATTAAAAAAGAACTACAGTGCAATCTTACCATGGTACTTGCAACCATTAGTCTTTAAAAATTGTGTTTATTCTGCTACTGCTACTTTTTCATATAAGTTCTAAATTTGATTTCTGTTCTCTGCCAAGAACTTTATCCCTTGGGAAATGCTAGTCAAATGTAAATGATCTACTAGATTTATCATCTTTCTTAACAGAAGTGCAGTGTGTACTTATGAATAGTGTATCAGAGAGCTAGGACAATGCCTTTATTTGATTATTAGAGTGATTAAAATCTGAATGACATTTTTGATTGATTTTCTACTCCTCTGCACATATAAGAGTGAAAAATAAGGCCTTGATATTCATCAGTATCTATGATATTTAGCATTAATATTTGCAAGAATTACTTTGATATCAGCCTAATATGCTTTCCAGACACACGTATAGACCATCATAGATTTTATCAAAAAGGAATTGCCAGCATAATGGTAAGTGCTTTTTCTCCATTGTCAGAAGCTTTGAAGACGGTGTATCACCTTTAACAACATATCAGCAATTTTAAAAAATCCAAACAACTTATTCCATTTATTGGTTCTCATTCCACAAAGCTCTCTGAGTATCCACTATGAAGTATATATGCAATCTAAAGAGTTGCTGATAGCATATAGATCTTCTCTGGAGAGCAATCTCTTGTTGAATGTCACAGTTTCTCATCATGAAGATGTTAGAGCCTCTTACCTAAAAATTTTACTACTTACTGCTGCTCAATTCAGGCATTTGCTCTCTCTATTATTGTCCAGTGACATAAAACTTTTTCAAAAATGTCATTATTGACACCCCTGAGGGACTGGATGACATCCAGAGGGACCTGAACAAGCTTGAGAAGAGGGCCCATGGAAACCTCATGAGGTTCAACAACCCCCAGCATCAATACAGGCTGGGGAATGAACAGCTGAGAGCAGCCCTTCTGAGAAGGACCTGGGGGTCCTGGTGATCAGAGCCAGGACATGACCCAGCCATGTGCACTCACGGCCCCAAAGGCCAAACATATCTGGGGCTGCATCCAAAGCAGCGTGGGCAGCAGGGCCAGGGAGGGGATTCTGCCCTCTGCTCTGCTCTGGTAAGGCCCCACCTGCAGTGCTGCATCCAGCTCTGGGGTCCCAGCACAGGAGGGACATGGACCTGTTACAATGGGTCCAGGAGAGGGCTACAAAAATTATCAGAGGAATGGAACACATCTCTTATGAGGAAATGCTGAAAAAGTTGGGGTTCAGCCTGTAGAAGAGAAGACTCTGGAGTAATCTTATTGCAGCCTTTCAGTACTTTATTGGGTCCTGTAAGAAAGACGGGGACAAGCTTTTTAGCAGGGCCTGTTGCAACAGGACATAAGGGCTTTAAACTGAAGAGGGCAGATTCAAACACTGAACAGGTTGCCCAGAGAGGTGGTGGATGCCCAATTCCTGGAAATATTCAAGGTCAGGTCAGATGGGGCTCTGAGCACCCTGATGGAGTTGAAGATGTCCCTGCTTACTGCTGGGAGGTTGAACCCTATGACCTTTCAAGCTCTCTTCCAACACAAATTATTCTATAATTCTACGATAATCTTTATGGCAAATAATTATAATATCAAAAAGACATAGTTTATATGGCCTCACTGTGCAACTTAGATTAGGTGCAGGATTGGAACTTCTGTCCCTTGAAGGCATCTTTTCACTTTTTTTTTTTGAAATGTGCTTAGGGTTAGTTTTACTTTCACATGTTTAATTATTCAAACAAGTGTTTGGTTCATTTTTTTTACTATCTTTGTGTCTGAGAAAGAAAGAAATAAACAAACTGAAAAAACAGCCATAAACTCTATGCAGTTCTGTGGTTGTACTGTCAGACTGCAAAATATATATATTTGACTACTCTACATAGCAAGATATCAGTACTTTTCTTCTTTCCCATCCAAAAGGAACAATTAGACATATATAGAAAAAGGTGAAAATCTCAGTGGAGCACTTGTCTGGTCATGTGCAGAGAGACCTGTGTGATTGCTTGTTGTAACCCTGGGCTGCATCCTGCTGCTCAGATGACTTACAGAGAAAGTTCATGTTCTACAGGTCCTTGTTTGTGGTCATGTCACCCTCCAATGGTCAGGTCTCCAGAGTAGGTTAAATGCTGCATTGAATTAAGTGCTAAAACAACTCAATTTTTACCAGTTCTCCAGTATCATTTCCCTGTGCGTATGCATGAGCTATCTAATGTTCACGGCTGCTGTCTGCAGCTTGTCAAGTTGCACTGGGAGTGCCAAGCAGCAATGGAAGAAGAGATGGAATAGTCTCTGAAGGAGAATATTGCTAACAGTATTTGCAGATCCTTGAAGTATCTGCCTAAAGTGATAGCATATCAGAGTGTGTGATTGAAGATAACACCTACAGGGGAGAGGCCAAAGTGCCAGGCTGTAACAAGGAACTGTGCCCTATCAGCTGAAGTATCCCACAGCACTAGTGTTGCATCCCATCTTCTCCCTCACTCTCTGGAGTATGGCCTGCCAGACAGCTGCCTGACCAGCTGGGGATGGTACGTGTGATGAGAGACAGGGAGACAGAAAGGACTGGTTTGTCAGTGGGGAAATAGGAGTCAGGATTCTGTGACATAATAATTATAATCTGTCTGTGAGATTTGAGGGTGGGTGGGCTTGCTACCTCAGAATCCCAAAGCAGTTTGCTCCCCCCATCCAGCTGCGCTCATGTCATGTTGGTTTAGGATGGTGGCTGGTGAATACTGCAACCATATAGTCGGCACTCCTGCAATACAACTACATCAATGACCATCTTTTTCATGTTTCCTGCACCCTCTGTGTGCGTATCTTTGGGAAACCTTCACCTCTGTGAAACCTCTCTCAAACTGGTGTAGATACTATATATTGATTTTTCATCTTTGTAGTGCCATCCTACAGCCATAATCTTGGTCCTAACTGAGATTTGTAGGACAGATCTTACATCAAAAATCTTTTTTTCTTTGATAGAGAAGTCCATGTTACTTGAAATGCTGAGATCAGTGACCTTCTAGATTCAGGACATTTTCTGAAAATAGTAGCTTGATCCTTAATGACTTTGAACAAGGGCAACCCAGCTGCGAGTGTTTGTCTACCCAGAAGGAAGAGCCACTGAACTCAGCATTGTCAAGATCAGGCCTTAGATAATTGGCCTGAAGGTTTGTGTCACATTTTGATATTGTTATACCTTTCCTGCTGACTTCTTTGACCTCATTCCTTTTTTTTTTTTTT